>PVIJ01004476.1:0-117219 GCA_004024925.1 Scalopus aquaticus
GGGCGTCGGCGGTGCCGGCACCAGGCGTGCCCTCAGTTGTGGGGCGGGGGTGCAGTGGAGCACGCACGACTGTAGATCGGCGCAGGGTGGGCGCGCTGCTGACTGCAGCGGCAAGGTGCGCGCGCCTAGAGGGACCGGAGGGTGGGGGTGTGCCGGCGTCAGGAGCGTGAGGGGCTGGAAGGCTGGGGCACTGGCGGTGAGAGGCAGCTCTCTTTAGCCAAACTTATTGAAATGTCCTGACGCGTGCCTCCAACTCATGTCAGCTGCTAATCTGTGTGAATTAATGCAGTAATAATTGGGCCGTATTCAGCAAGCACTAATTTCTTTCACTACATCAAATCAAGCCTCATGATTGTTTCGAAATAAACATGCCATCCCCAGAATGCTGAATCTCCACACCAGCAGCTGGGTTCTGAATGGATCTGGGAAGGTGGGGCGTGAGGGTAAGGGGTGGGGTAAAGTGTGGGGGCGTGGGCAGGAAGATTGGGTGCCCAATGATGGGACTTGAGCCTGAGCCTGGGAGCCCAAACAATGGTGTGAGGGCTGATGGGCCCAGTCACACTGCAGAGGACGAGAGGAAGCGCTCTTTGCTTCTGGCTGGTGGCCAGGGGCAGTTGACTCAGGCAGCATCCCTCAGTGCTGCTGCTCCCCAGGAGCCTCCACCGCCACAGGCTGCAGCGAAGATCTCCGGATGAGCTGTTGCCACTCGTGCCTTGCTAAGGGGGCATCACATTGTCCCTGGAATGAAGAGATCATGAGAGAATATTTCAAAAATTCACAGGTCAGACTGCAAATAAACCTCAGAGGAAGTGTCTAACAGCCGCTTACAAATGAGAAAACAGGAAAACCAAAGAGAAAAACTTCAAGACAGTGAGCGAGACGCTCTTCTTTGCTCTGCCTGCAGGAGGGGAAGGGGGAGAAAAGAACAAGATCCAGAATGAGGATGAAGGAATAGGGGAAGCACCAAGAAGTGTGTTGGGAAAAAAAATAGGTGGTGGTTCCCCAAATAAGATGGTTGGCAATTCAGTAGGAACTTGCGATGTTCCACTCTGGTTACTGGGCTAGGCTTTGAGTCAAGTCACGGGGATCACTATCGCCTCCTCTC
Source organism: Scalopus aquaticus (assembly GCA_004024925.1). Classification (NCBI taxonomy): domain Eukaryota; kingdom Metazoa; phylum Chordata; class Mammalia; order Eulipotyphla; family Talpidae; genus Scalopus; species Scalopus aquaticus. The sequence continues at coordinate 1,106 of PVIJ01004476.1, forward strand.
ACCTCTTCTCTTCCACACCTGCGCTGAGGAGACCCCTCTAAGCCAGGCTCTGCACTCAGCGCCAGCAAGCAGAACAGATGCATACCCCGTCTCCCCTTACCTCCTTTCCAATCACGCGCTGTCTCCCCTTCTTCCTCTATGCCTAGGATCTAAATAACTTTGTGGGGAAAATTAATATTCTACTTGTGCAGTCATTCTTTGCTAACCACTTATTAATTAATTTTCCAAGTAAGCAATTCAGGACTGAATTCCACATCTTTCCTCGAGGTGGTTCTGTGGAGGCATAGGCTCTCCCACTCCCCACCCTACCCGGGAGCCTCTCTCTAGCTCTGTCGCCATGTTGGCTGCCTTGCAGCCCCTCCCCATGAGCTGCTTATTCATCCACAAGCTTATAATGTCAGCTCTTTTAAAGCTTCTTTAGATTTCTCTCCTCTTCCCTTCTGTCCTTATCCTGTCAGTCAGGATGAAAGAAATTAAGTTGTGTAAGTCTGTACATTTCTCTGTGATCCTTGCTTCCAGGCCTTCAAGTTTCTGGGGAGTTGCCTGCTTACTGGGTCTGGATTCTGCTGTGAAAAGCTGCAGGTGTTCTGGGAAATAGGTGCCACTGAGTCCCTGAAGCTCCAGCTGTTCAGTGCGTACTGAACTGTATGTGCTGAACTGTAACCTGGAAAGCAGAACGGAAGATCTGAAGCTCCATGGACCCTGCTTTGAGCAATGGCAGCAATGACCCACCATCACGTTGAGACACGGGGTCCCCACTTGCCATCAGGAGCAGCACTGCAGCCATGGTGGGGGGTGGGGGGACTGCTCACTGAGCAGCGTGTGGGCTGTGGGGGTAGCTCTACCTTGGAGCTCCAAGGCCCCAGGCTACAGGCTCCTGAACCTCCTAGATGGGATCCTTTTGTTATGCACTTGCCATGCTGGTGGCCTGGGCGTTGCACCCGCTTAAAGGGAACCTCTTTTTCAAATGCTCATAGAGATCCCCAGATCCACCAGTGCTGATTAGGTATATTAATGACAAGATACAAAAATTAACTTTTTAAAGTGTTCTTCAAAACATTCTTTCTAAGCGGCCTCCCTGGTGGTGTAACAGGGTTAAGTCTCAGCCTATGAAGCTATCTGCAGCTGCTTCAGTATGAGTTCGATCCTCCCCCAGGGAGCTTCCCACTTGGTGCAGCAGACCTCTCCTGCCTCGCCCGCTGCTCCCCTCAGCAGTGTCCTTCAGTTGATCCGATATCTGATCCACCTTTTCTGCTCCCCGCTCTGTCTCTGGTGAATCCTGTCACCACCCCACACCTCTGACCTACACCCCAGTTCTTGTGTGCATAAATAAATAAATCTTTAAAAAAAAATTCTTTCTAAGGTATGTTTTAGAATTATTAGAAATTCTGTGCGTTCTTTAATACCTTTTATATATGTGAAGTGTATATAATAATAATATACATTTTACATAGTATATAAAAAGAATATAACAATAATTATATATTACTAACATAACAAAATATATTAATATATATAACAATAATAATAATACATTATGTAAGTATAAGAACTCCCATTTATGTGAACCTTCCAGGTACCTGGTATTGTACTGGGTGCCTGCATAACGTGTTCACATTCTTCCTTCCCTACCTGCTTTTGTTGGGTTCACTGTGGATGAAGTATTCTTCCCGCTCTATAGACTTGGCCATGGCCGTGTGATGTTTTGGCCTAGAATGTGGGCAGAAGTAACAACATGCCAGTTGCAGCTGGGCTGGAAGAGTGGTGGGGAGGTTTTTACCAGTCTCTTGAGGTTCCACCCTCCACCTTGTGGAGACCACGCCCCTGGGTCATTGTTCTTTGATCTGAAACAGAGGACTTGTGAAACAGACCTGAGCCCACACAAACCTTGGATTCCAACTGAGTTTGGGCAAACACAGCTGTGTAGACCCAAATCACAATGCACAGGTCCATGAACTTGAAATTGGTGTTCACTGTTCCAAGTCATGGAGAGTTGGGGAATGTTTGTTACGTGGCTTTATCCCAGTAATCATGAACTCTTATAGCATCTGAATCTGTTCTTTCTTAAATTCTCGCAGCCACTCTTTAAGGTGCATGCTTCCATTTTTGCATAAAATAAAATCAAGCTCTGAGAGGATAAATAACTTATTGAAGTTAATAACGAAGAGATCCAGTATTAACATTCAGGACCTTTTTATTCCAAAGTCTTTCTACCTCCACTTCCATTATATTGTGCTCAGAATATTGATGCTGTGCTGTCCCCAGAGATCCATAGATAACAAAATGACACTATTAAGATCAGTAAGTTTGTGTTTTACTTATTAAGGCAGGGAAATGAACCAATGGATTTTCATCTTGCAGAAGGCCTTCAAAGTGTCTCTCTGCTCAACTGTCAGTTACACATAGCAGAATTCAGCAGAATTCATCCTTCCCTTTCTTCTCACCCACTTCCTGCTGTCTACAGTTTTAAGGTTTTTAATATGATTCCTATTTCACCAGGATGAGGTTACATTACATAAGTTTAACTTGGCATCTTGTTTGCTGTCAGCGCAACGACCCAGGGCCAGTACCGATAGTGGAACTGAAGAATGACTTCTTTAGAGTCATAGCATTTAGGGCAGAAAAACAATATCTTTGGTGTATTGTTAAATGAAAGGAGCAAGGTGTGGAACAATGTGCATTATACATTATTATTTGTGTCGGGAAGAAGTATATACATACAGGGATGTTTATATTTACACGGGTGTCTCCGGAAGAATACTCCAGAAACTGGTAGTAATGCTTGCCTCGATTAAGGGCTGGTGGGGAACACGTATGCCAGAGAGAACAGGTTTTTTTTTTTAAGATTGATTTATTTATGCATACAAAAGCTGGGGTGTAGGCCAGAGGTGAGAGGAGGTGAGAGGATTCACCAGAGACAGAGTGAGGAACAGAATAGTTGGATTGACTGAAATACACTGCTGAGGGGAGCAGTGGGAGAGACAGAAGAGGTCTGCTGCACAGTGTGGGTTATCTCCCTGGTCAGGAATTGAACTTGTGCTGCAGTGGCTGCCAATAGCTTCATAGTGCTGAGACTTAACTCCTTGCGCCACCAGGGAGGCCCAAGAGTGAACAGTTTTTTTACTGAATGTTACTGTAAAACTTTCTGAATCGATGTGTATGTTCATATTGTGGTGCAAAATAATGAACATATTATTTAAAAAAGAAAGCAAACCTTCTCTGGCCTACCTCCTCTTTTCACTGCGGGCAGCTTATATCTCTTGGGTCTCAGATCCCTTGACTTCTTGAAAAGACTCGGAGGAGGAGCTGCCTTGAGAGGAGAATTCCCTTTCTTCCTCTCTGTAGATGAGGTGCCCCATAAACACCTTCAAGGGCTTCACAGACAACAGACACAAAATGAAGCGTCATGAGGTGGAGCCTGTTGGCTTCCCCAAGAGAAAGTGATCAGGTTGTTTTCTTAAAAACAAGACCCCCAAAATGTCCTGTAACCTTGCTCTGACTTACAGATTATGTTATAGAACATTCCAAAAGTCAACATCCTTAGATTGCCACCTGCAAGCCAAGGATGTTTTTCTGTTCAATTCCAATTGTTTTATTAGAGTTTATTAATTGTTTCAACAAACAGGCAGCTAAATCCATTCATTAAAAAAAAAAAGGGCAGGGTAAATAAATCAACTTTCAAATCATGTCCTTCTGCAAACACCAGCTGGACCGGAAAAGGAAGGCAGCCTGTTATGCTCTCACTGCAGTGCTGGTCGGTGTCTGCACACATGCTCAGAACTGGCTAATGTGTCCTGCAGCCCACAGGAAAGAACCTCAGCGGAAAGCAAGAAGGCAGAACAATAGTGAGAACCTACCTCCCTCTCTCACTCTGCAAACATCTGGCTGCTGGATGTGTCACTTCTTTACCCAAACCTGCTCTGGGGCTATTGATAGGGGAAATCTCCACCTGGGTGAGAAGGGGGCATGGATCCGCTACTTTTCGCTAAAGAATAGTTAGCACAGGCTCATTTTTTGTAACTTAATGGGAGAAGTTGATTATGAGTTATGTTTCTTCAATTGCCCAGCTCTGCCTCAGCCAACTTTTGCAGAGAGGCTAAAACAAAAGCTGGAAGCAAAGAGACAGTGAGGAGAGTCCTGATGATTAGAACTATAGAAACAACAAAGCTAGCACGACGCCATGTTGGTATTGGCTAACCTAGGAGAGTCTCTGCTGTTTAACAAGAAGCGTTTATAAACACAGATGTCAGGGACGAGTTTATTTTTGTAGTTCCGCATCTTAACGTTTCCTCCGTCGATTCTTTCTCTTATCTTCTTCTACGTCAGAATAGCCAAACAGGATTCGAGCAATGCATTTGGATGGGTTGCTTCCCTGAATTGTGTCTTTATTCACGAATAGGACAGACACTTAATGCCACTAGTGGACATGGCTTTTGCCGTGTCTTGCTCCTCATTTCATTTTACTAGGGTACTTAGGATAATAATCTCCTGGGCTATTTTGTTGGCAGTTAAAAATCAGTTTGGTGGTAATGTTGCCTGGAGATCAGCTATTAAGTTTATGTGCTTGTCAAACTTTAACTATATGTCCAATTTAAAAGTAATTAAAGCCACTTCAATTTGGTTGGACTCCAATATTATGTTGGAGGCAGATCCCAAAAACTGAAGACTGCACATTTAGTTTGCAGGAGATAGAGTATAAAATATTGTAGACTTCTTTCCCGTCTCTTTTCCACCCCTCTCATTAACACCTGTTCCTGTGAGTGGTGGGATGGGTGGGTGACTATAGAAAGTGAAGGGAAATGAAGTGATGCTGAGCCTGAGTCACCTAAAGAAAATTCAATGGGGTTAAGAACAAAGTCTTGCATATAGACTGGAAAAAAGAAATTAATTGTACAATTTTAGATTAGGGGAGACCAAATTGGCAGGCACACACGATAGGGCTTTGAAAATATAGTAACTATAAGCTTAGTATTTTTTTCTAAAGATTTATTTATTTATGCATACAAGCTGGGGTACAGGCCAAAGGTGTGAGGCGGCAAGAGGGCTCACCAGAGACAGAGTGGAGAGCAGAACAGGCAGATTGACGGAAACACACTGCTGAGGGGAGCAGCAGGCAAGGCAGGAGAGGTCTGCCACAACATGTGGGAATCTCCCCGGCCGGGCGTAGAACTCGTGCTGCAGCTGCTGACAGCTCCAAAGTGCAGCACTTAGGAGGCCCAAGCTTAATATTTTTAAAAATAAAAATCATGTAGGATTCACAATGTTCGAACAAGCACTGTTCTGAATATTTTATAAGTATTAACTCTTTCCATTCTCACACAGTTTTATAAATCATAATATCCAATTATCAGATGGGAAATTTAGGCATAAAGGGAATAAATAACTGATGTTTAGTGAATAGCTAGAAAGTTCTGGAACCATAATTCAGACTCAGAGGTAGTCTAGCTACAGAGTCCATGTTTTGAATACTGTACCTTGATATAGACCTGCAGTGGGGTGCTGCCCCCAGAAAACAAATACAGAATAGGTTCTTCTTTGATATTTTCACTAGCTGTAGTTTCTTACAGTGAATATCATGAAAATCAAAGTCTCAGTGAGAAGAAAAATAAATGTCCAAAGCCTATATCAGTTGTTTCAAGTAATAGTGAACAAAGTGAAATTCTAGAACCTTAAAAATACTATTATTCTTATAAAATTGACATGATGACGTTACACCTCTAAGTTTTTGAATTATTTGATGGAAACAATATCAACTAGAAATATGAAGGCAATGCTTCAAGTGGAGTTAACTTCTAGATCTTCAATCTCATCTAGACAATATACAGAATCAGTTCAATAAATTCCTAATCCTTTCACATTTTGAAATTCTAATGTTCTCCCAGATGATTTTTAAGCCAATCATGAGTTCATTTATTCAGTCACTGCATTGGTGTTCTTCTGAGCAAATCCTTTTTATCAGGCACCATGCTGGGTATGGTGGAGAATGGTTTGATGAGATGAGACAGATGCCTAGGGAACTATAATGTAACTTGGTTGTGCCAGTGCCTCTGGGATTCTTGGGCAGTGTACGGCTTCAGTGCATACACATTATCACTCTGCTTGCTATGGAAGGGATTTGATAGGGGGATATTGAATGCTTGTAGAATCTTTGGAAATGCTGATGTAATAATTCCTAGACTAACATTCTAGAATCAATGCCCAAGTCAGCCTGGAGAAGTGGTCTGATCAGGGTGATGCCTCACAGCAACTAGTACCAACTAGATAATTCCCAGCACCTACAACAGCAAAATTGTTGTTCCATGCCTCTCTTGTTTCTATAACTCCTTTGCAGATCAAATTCTCTCATGGCTGCATAGGATTGGAAGAAACTGAATAGTGATGGTGTTGGGGGATGGTTTGTGTGGGAAAAATAAAGGTTTTGGGGATGCAAAGGTTTTGGAGTAAGCAGGACTCATAGGTAAGGGAACTACCAAAACAGAGTGTCCTGAATTTTTTGGCAGCATGAATAGCAAGTGTTGGTTACACGTAATGTTTCTATTAATTCAGCACTGGGAAGGATGTTACTAGAGAACAGTGCTAAACTGGTTTAATAAATCCATAGTTGAAATGTAATCCTTGTGACGAGAGTTTGGTGGTGATGGCAATGAGGGTCTTAACTCACTTTTATATTTTAGCTATGGTACTAAGTATCTTATGTTCTGTAGTAGACATACTGTTTTATACCACCAAGTCTTTGTTCTCCTTTTCTTCCGTAAAACAGAAACTTTATTCTGGACAGCTTCTCCATTCCTAATCTGAAACCTTCACATTTGGGTAAAGTTGGACTCTTCCTTAGTTGCGGGGTGTCCCACCCTATGCTTAAGTCATCTCAAGCAACATAGTCCTTTCCCTGGTTGAGTAATACGCTCAAGTATCAACATTTGACCATCCTTAGCTCAAGATTTTCATTTGAATGTTGCACTGGACAGAGGAGAATGGGGTCTGTGCTATCTGGTCACCATCTTTGCTACCACATCCAACCTTGAGCGAAGCCAAAGGAGGCGGGTAGAACTAGAAGTAGAGAAAGATCAAATTTTGGTAGCAGCATTTGTGCTCCTAAATCAAGCTACATCTGTATTTGGTTTAGTTCGAATTTTGCAATCATATAACTCAATGAGTTCCTCTTTTCACCTTAAAACCACCTTAGCTTGTGCTTTCTGTAACTTCTTTCCCAAGTTGTTTGAGTTCTACACATACAGTAACTATTTTAATCCTCAAAAATACCCCATAGGGTTCATAATATTATCACATCTTATAGATGAGGACATTAAGGCTCAAAAAAGTTTCCCAAGACCATAAATCTTATCCATATGACTTCCAAGCCCAGGTCTTTAACACCTATATGTCAAGGGATTTGGAAAGTGTTGAGTGGGCCCGAGCCCTGTGACTTAAAGTTCAAAACACAAACCTAAGAATTAATGGTGAGCAGCTTGGGATAGTAGGAAAAATACGGTACATTTCTTCCATGTCTCCTAGAATGGGTAGCTCCATTCTATGCACGGGCTGCCTTTTAATATGTACTTTTTGTTTACAGAGCAAACTGGCAAAGAAAGAAACTGAATGCCTCCAGCTGGGGAGAAAGGAGAGCCAGGTTAGCAATCTTCACCTGTAGGAAGGGACATCATCCAGCAAGGACAGTGAATGTTGTGTCCCTCGGTTAGAGAACAGGGTATGTGGAGGCGTGTATGTTGTAGGAAGGAAGATAAACAGAGGTTCAATATCAAACAGAAACTTCTATTCTCCAAAGATGTGAGGCAATGCTCTGCAACATTAGACTCATTTTCTGGAAATAGCAAAGAAGGAAAAATATGATAATATTCCTAGTTTATTGACTGTTTCTTGACCTTTGAAATTCCTTTATCTTTTCACTGCATGTTTCATTCCCTCTGCCAGAAATGACCCTACTACTACTTACTTGTCTATCAAACTCTTATTTATCCTGCAAAATTTAATTTAGATGCCATCTCCCCTGAAAAGCCCTCACTGAAATTTTACCGAATCCCTGTCATGATTTCTGCTTACTCTCTCTACCACATCTTATGCACATCTATATTGGCCCTTAACATGCTTATTTCAACAGTTGTGTAACTTTTCTGTCTATGGATCAAGGAGCATGTTTCAATTCTCTTTGTATTCCTTGCTCTAGGAAAACACTTGGAACATTAGACAATCAGTAGGCAAATCTAGCTTAGAATGCCCTTCCTCCATCTCTTGAATGATCCTATACCTAGTGAGTCTTTAGGATTCCTCTTAGAAAAAACACTTTCTAGAGGAGCTCTTCTTGAGCCCCTAGAATTGGGTCATGATTCTTTTCTTGTGTGGTCGCCAAAGCACCCTGTGTTTATGCATCAATTAAAAGAGTGGGTGTAAATGTCTGATTGCTGGGTTCAATCTGGTTCTGCCATTTTACAGTTCTTAACCTGTCTGTGCCTCAGTTTACTCATCTGTAAAACAGGTATAGCAACAATAATGATATATTGCCTCATAGATTTGTTTCAAGTTTTAAGTAAGATAATTTGTGTAAAGTGCTATAAATCATGCTTGGAAAAGACATAATACATTTACTTATTCTAAATGTTAACTATTAGCATTATTTCTAATTAATTTACTAAACATTTGTTAAAACACTTGTGTGTCAGACATTGTTCTAGGAAATGGACATGGGCTAAACAAAATTTCTGTTCTTATAATTTGAAACAGTAGATGAAGTCATGAATGAAGCAAGTGCAAAAAGTTTAATTTATTTGAGAAATTAAATTGATGCATGTTTCCATCAGCATAAACCATGTTGCTCCGGGTCCCCTCACCGTCCTGGCCAATAGCACCTTTTGTTTCATGGGGCATGGCCATGCTGTCTGAGAGAAGTGGGTGTGCTTGCCTCTGACCTTCAGATTAGAATTTTTTTGAGAGCTAAATATGACAAAGTACGAAAGACAGGTTTGTTGAGACAAAGGAGTCTCTTAATCTGCAAAGCACATGCTTGAAAGGTTGACCTCCCAGCCCCTAATTGATTTACCCCTGCTGAAGCCATGTAGGGCAGAGTCAAGGTGAAGGTGCACTTGGATGCCAACTTGTTTAAGGCAGAGGCGGGGGAGGTGAGGTGTGGTATGTTGGGGTAGAGGGATCTACTATGAAAGGTCCTCAGAGAAGTTTCTGGAGGTACCCAGCATGCTTCAGAGCAGTACTAGTTCTTTATCTTCTCAGTCCTAACTCAGGACCTTGTTTCCGAGCTTCAGTTGTTAATATTAACAACAACAATAATAATAATTTTACAAGGTGGTTCTTATCATCTCCCCTCAAACCCCCTACCCTCATCCCAAAGAATAGTGCAATGAGCTACAGTTTTTAGGGACAGATTACTTTAAAATGCTCATTTTAGACATAATCAAAACAATCATGTTTATTATAGAAAACTTAGAAATTGAAGAAGTTGAAGAAATTGAAGAAATAAAGAAGAGGAAAACCATCCATCCATCCATAGGTAGCCACTCTCAATGTTTGGTGCATATATTTCTATACATGCATTTTACAAAAATGAGATCATACTGGATATATAATTTCATAACTCTTTTTAATCAAATGAGATAGCATGGACTGTTTTCCTGTTAATGAATATTCATTGACTTAATGATTGCATAGGATTTCAGTTCACATATGAACTAATTATTCATCCAATCCTGCTATAAAAATTTTAAATTGTTTCCATTTTTCACTATTAGAAATAGCAGCAGGATGAATACCATTTTATCTATATCTTTGTGTAAAGTCCTGTTTGTTTATTTTCTGTGAATAAGATCCTGTAACTGGGTCAATTATACCCTAGATGGGTCAAAGGGTATGCAAAATGTTAAGGCTTTTGATACATATTGCCAAGTTGAACTCCAGAAATATTTCATGAACTTAATCTCCTCTCAGCAGGATATGATAATGCTATTTCTCCACACCATCTCTCTTACTATCATCATTAAAAAGGCTTTGCCTTGCATGACTTCATGAGATTTCTCCTGACCCTTGATTTGTGTTTCCATGGTGAATATGACACTGCTTTCATTTGTCTTTTTCTCTTACTTAAGTGGGCTGATTAACCTCTCACAAGAAGGTTTGAGCCACCATTTTTGAGCCACCAGAATTTCTAGAACCAAAGCAATATAGGGAGGTCAAAATGGTTTCAAGTTCCAGCATTGGACTGAGGACCATTTGTTCTGTTCTTAGGAGATATTCACATCCCGCGTTCAAGGCACGTTATCTGTCTTCCTTCCAGCTCTTAATTTCTATGATCCTTTGTCTTCCTGTTTCAGGGAACATTCTTGCCAGCTCATCCTCACTATCTCTGAACAGGAAGGTCAATACAAAGTCAAGCATATTTGAACAGAATTCTTCTGCCTCATTATCTTTTCCTTGCAAATGTATGTCCAATAGAAATTGGAGGTCTACCTTTGTCGCTGTTCAAGCTGATGGAACGCTTTCAATTTAATTCGGATAATATTTATTGAGCAACCTCCAGGTTCACGATGACACCCTAGGCATAATAGAAACCCACATCCACTCTCCTTCCTGATAAGGTCTATTTCTTTTCCTTCTCTGTAGTAAACTCTCATTCACCCACTGACGTTTCCTCTTTGGTCTTCTCCCTAGAGATTGAAAATGTCATGACTGTCGTCATCTTCCTGCCCCTGCTGCGGCATGAAACACTGACTGGTTCTGAGGCTGATTATTTGACTGTGAGATCACAGTAAACAAGAACCCCTGATAACACAGGGGGAGGTTCTTTCTTTGGCAGCCTGTTATATAAGACACATTGTTTTGACCATGAGCTCACCTCTAAAACAATGGCTTGTGGAAGAATGGCGTAACACCTGAGTAAATGAGGCAATGTTTGGGAACCTTCTGGTTTATATAGTATTTTCAGGGACTCTAAAAGTTGAGTCATGTTTTCTCTTTGAATCAGAGCTCATTTGAGACTCTTGTTAATGGAACCACAGTGAGTTCAGCGAAGGGAAACATTTTGGCTTTTGAGCAGATTTGTAGCCCTTCATTGGGGATCATGGAACAAAAGTATGTGTCCTAATAATGGAAAGCTGAATATGCTGCTTAATGCAGCATTAGGATACAGTTTGTGGGAAAATAACCTGTATTTTTATGTGCTGTTTATCCACATAGACTTGCATATGTGAACATACTGACACAAGCTCAAATAATGCCACAGTATTTAAAAGAAGCATATGGATAGATAGCTATATATACACACATTTATCTATGCATGTATATACATATACATATGTATGTGTCTATATATAAACACACATATATGTTGTTGTTGTTTTTTAATGTGAATCGCATCTGCAGAAGTTACATAATCTTGCCCTCGAGAGAGAAGAGAGCTTGCTGGAGTGTGGAGATTTCAGAGTGACTCTCCTCTCCCTATGTGAAGCACAAGCCAGTGATTGTCATTAGCACTGAGCACAGGAGTCTGCCAAGGGGTGACAGAACATAAAAGTAATCCCCAGTGTGAGCTGCTGGGTGTGACACCACGGCGAGTATGCCCTCTGTGCTTGCCAGGTTCATCTCTCTCTCTCTGTTCTGGAAAGTGGAATCCAATGATAAATGTCAATACACTTCTGTTGCCACATGGAAGTGAGCTGTAGCTGTCTGGATCACAAGCAGAAGCAGCAGATTTCAAGATGTGGGTGCCAGATGGCACTTAGGAGCTGGGTGCGTGGGACGGCTGCTGGGGAGGTTTTATTAGCTGAGACAAGTGGCCTGGCACCGCTGGGTGCCACCTCACCCCTTCTGGGGTTCCCTCTGGAGAGCATTATCCAGTTTGCTTTCAGATATCCATTAAGCACACAGCCCCCCTTCTGCCCACCCTCACCCTATAATGGACTTACTGGGATGTGTTTTGAGAGAACTTGGCTAAGGGAAACCACCAAAATCTGTGCTAGGGAAGAGAGTGCTGGAGAGAAGCCTTGTCATAGAAAAATTGTCCCACCAACAAGGCAAAAAGAATTTTTTAAAAATGAGTGATGACATTTCTTTCAAAGTGTGATCCGGCTTGAGTGGCAAGTGAGATGTTACCTGCATCAACTCCCCACTTTATTGAAAACATGTCTTTGGGGACGTGTTGGCAGTGCCCTCGCACAACAAACAGCTTCCCTTCCCTTTTCCTACAGGATGGAGGGAGAAATACCTCTACAATATTAAAACCTTACATTTGCAGTGTTTAGCTTTACAGTTTATTAATCAATTCCACATACATCGTATCTCTCCTCAACCACACCACTATCATCTCTGTTTTGCAGAGGCAGAAGTGGGGACTCTGAGAGGTAGTGACCCCACACTCAGTCACACAGCTAGAGCACCCCTGGCAGCTGAAGTCTGCACTTGACCCTTTCCCAGCATCTGAGTTTCGCCGATCCCTACCACCCGGCTGCCTTAGCAAAATGCTGCAGACTCAAAGGGGGCGCTTATCAATAATAGACATTTATTTCTCATAGTTCTGGAAGTCGGAAGTCTGAGATCAGGGTGTCAGTGGGGTCAGGTGAGGGGCCTCTTCCCGGCTGTAGACTTCTTGTATCGTCACTTGGGGGAAGAGGTGGGAGCTCTGTGGGTCTCTTTGCTCAGGGCTCAAGTCCCATCCCTGAGGGCTCTACCCTCATAACCTAATCACCTCCCAAAAGCCCCAGCTCGTAATATGACCGCATTGGGGGTTAGAATTCAATACATGAATTTGGGAGAGACACAAACATTCAGGCCATAGCACCTACAGGGTCTCATGTACTACACACATATTACTGTGAACCTTTCAACAAGGCTGTAGGGTACATATTGTTATTTCACTGATGACAAAGGTTTAGAGGAGCTAAATTCCTTCTCGGCGTCACATAATTGATACATGGCTAAGCTCTGAGCCATATCTGCCTTGCATCCAACACCTGCACCTGTCTGCTCTACATTGCTGTAGCCAGCAGTGAGTGAGCACTTACTATTTGCCAGCACTGTGTTAAGTGCTTTTCATATTTAACTCATTTAATTTTTATAATGAGACTATGAGATAGGTTTTGCCAACATCCCCATCTTATAGATGGAGAAATTGAGGCATAGAAAGGTTAAGTGGCTTGCTTAAGATTACACAGCTGAAAGTAGGTGGAATCAGGATTTGAATTCAAGCAGTTTAATTTCAGGCCTCATATTTTTTTTAATCACCACTGTGTAGTATTGTAGCACTATGCCAGCTTCAGTGTGGTAGGTGGTAAACCCACTCCCCTGTGATTTTTGGAGCCATCTCACACTCTCTCCTGAGTGAATATCAACTTCTATATTAGTTTCAGAACTATCCCAACTCTGCATCAGAAATGACTAGTACCTTGCTGCTGAAAATGTAAATGCTGACTGGCAGTCTCAGCATCTACTTGGAACCTTCTCAGCACCAGGGTGACTGAATCAATCTGCACCATTAGCAAGATCCCCAGTGACTCAGATGCACGTTGAAGAGCTAGAAGGACCGGTCCAAATGGGGATGAGGGCTTTTAAGGGCATAGTTCTGAATCTCAACCACTCCTTGGGATCCCTGGGAAGCTTTAAAAGGTACTGATGCCTGGATCCCACATGCAGAGATTCTGATTTACTTGCAGCCTGGATGTTGGGACTTTTCAAAGCTTCCCAAATGGTTCTAAAGTGCAGACAAGTTTGAGAGCCTCTGTTTTGGGGTGCCCTGCAGTTCTCGGCAACTCCTCAGCATTCACTCAAAACCCCACACCCAGACATCTGAATCTGCCCCTGGATTTGGAGGATTAGAGAAATCATCAGAAGACTGTTTACCACAAGGCTCGTGGTAGTTATTATCACCAGTGGATCAGTAACTGAACAGAACTAGCATTGTTCACACCGGAAAGCTCCCTCTGAGCCACCCTGATGATGTTGCCGCTCTTTTTCTCAGTCAAACATGAAATAAGTCTGCCCGTTATCCTTCATGAAGAAAAAAGGAGGCTTCAGATGTAATAACAATTACCCTGACCCTTCAGGTTTAGCAGGTCTGTTATTGAACTGTGAGGCCCAAGTGTTTTCTCAACTGCTCAGAGAGACAAGGTCTGTGTGACAAAGAATTTGACAGAGAAGAATTTAGGTTTGAGGAAGTAGATGTTCATCATGTCCTTTATGCAAGTATATCCAAGCCACTGTGTGAGAACCTCTGGCTACTCTTGGCTCTGACCTTGCCATAGGTCATGCGTAGTAGTAAAATCATGAAAATTGGCTTTCCAGGTCAGAGAATTGTTTACAGTCATAACTTCTGAGAGGAAGGGACTTTGTCACATTCTCTGTGGAGTCCTTGATACTTAGTATCAACTACTTGGTTTTGTGCCTGCCTGGGTAAGCTATAATACCCACTAATTTCATCAAACACTAGTCTAGGATCACTATGAAGGTATTTCATAGATACGGTTAATGCTTAGAAACAGCTGACTTTTTCTAAAGAAAATTACCCTTGATAATGTGGGTAGGCCTCACCCAACTAATCAAAGACCTCAAGAGTCAAATCTGAGGTTCCCAGAGAAAAAGAGTTTGTGCCTCAGTTCCTTGAATCCTGCCCAGCTCTGCTGTGTGCTTGCCAGCCCCACAGATGTTAGATTCCAGACAGGACAGCAATGTGAAGGCCAGACTCCCACTTTACTGGCCAGCCCTATGAATTTTGGGTGTACCAGTCCCCAGATTCCTTAAAATACATCTCTGAAGAACTCTGACCGATACAGATTTTGTTCCTACAAGACGTGCTGCTGTAATAAATAAATTCCTCAAAAATGTGGAAGTTTTGGAATGTGGAATGGGAAAATCTAGACAAATTTTAAGATATTTGATAGGAATAGTTTCAATTGCTCTGAAGAGATTGTTGGTAGAACCAGAGATGTTAAGATTATTTTGGTGAAGACTCAGAAAGAAGTGAGGAAAACTGGAGAAAGTCTGAGGTCTTAGAGAACACATGTAACGTCACAAACAGAATGTTGCTATAGACATGAGTGTTAAAGTGCTACTGGTAAGACCTCGGATGAAAATGAGGAACATGCCGTTGGATATTGGAGGAAGAGGATTCCTTGTTATAAAGTGGTAGAGAACTTGGCTCAGTAGTGTCTGCAGCTGGGTGGAAAGTAGAACTTGTAAGTGATGAACTTGGCTAGTTAGCTGAGGAGAGCTCTAAGCAGAGTATGGAAGGTTCAGCCTGACTTCTTCTGCTTTTAATAAATTGTGAGAGGGAGGAGAGAATCTGAGGAATGAACTATTATGCAAAGTGGAACAGGACAGTGTCACATACCTTTGCCAAGAGAAGCCATCAGCCTAGGAGCCTCCCCTGACACACATACACATGCTGATCGGCACTGAAGCCCATCTGGAAAACACAAGGCTTGCTGGAAGAGTCTAAGACGATCCTGTCTACCTGGACCTGATGCTTCTTAAATGCTAGTGTCTGCCTTCCTCCACCCACTCTCTTTTAACCGATCCCTATAGGTCTAGAATAGCCCTTTCTTTTTAGTGGGAACACCCCAAGATCTCCCAAGTCATGAGGAAATCTATGATACCCAGGGCTTTGATCATCCTTGAAACAGCCAAAGCTCCCCCCTGGCAATTTGGGTCTTTATATAATACCACATATAATCCTGGGGAGTCAACCCTGCGTCTGGCTCTCAGGGGGATGATTTCTTTTTCATGTGTTACTTTATAATTATGACAACTCATTAGGTCGGGAGATGATTTCAGCATGTTCCTGGCAGCAGTGTGCAAGGTGCAGTGCGTGAGTCTCACTTCCTGAGTGCTCAGCAGGTGTGCAGGCCACAGCTGGGGATGTGTGCTCGGGGGAAGGGGTGGGGCTTGAGTCACTGGCTCTCATCATCAGTGATGCACCAGCAGCAGGCTCAGTGATGTTTGAAGGCATCTGTGGGTCCCCCAGATTTCTTAGTGAAAATTCCAGAGGTCCTGAGGAACACTGGGCTGGCATAGTGTTTCCCTGTAAAATAGGATTGTCGGCACGCCCAGGCTGTGGGTTCTGTATCACTGATGTTTAGTCCTAGCAATTAATACTTCATGAACAATGTGATAGAGGAGGTAGAGTGAGGTAGCAGTTTAGCATTATGAGGGTTAATTTTGTATGTCAACTTGATGGGGTCCCCCGGTGTCCAAATGTTTGCTTAAGCATTACTTGGGTGTTTCTGTGGGGATGTTTTTGGCAAGGTGTTACATGGGTAGGCTGAAGCAGATTCCCCTCTATACCATGATTGGGCCTCATTCAACTAGTTGAAGTTCTGAATAGAACAGAAAGACTGACCCTCCCATCAGTGGGAGAGAATTCTTCCTGCCTTTTTGAACTAGGACATCAGTTTTTTTCTTACCTTTGAACTCATAGTGACACATGGGCTCCTTCTGGATCTTCAGCCTGCCAGATTTTATTTATTTCTTTTATTAAAGATTTATTTATTTATGAATAGAAGAGCTGGGGTATAGGCCAGAGGTGCAGGGGGGAGAGTTTCACCAGAGATAGAGTGGGGAGCAGAACAAGTGGAGCTACTGAAATACACCTCTGAGGGGAGTAGTGGGCAAGACAGGAAAGGTCTGCTGCGTTATGTGGGTTAGCTCCCTGGCTGGGGATCGAACTCAGGCTGTGCAGTGATAGTGCTGAGACTTAAACCCCTACACCACAAGGGAGGCCATCAGCCTGCCAGATTTTAGATGGGGACTGCATTAGCTCCCCTGGTCCACAGGCCTTTCTGTGCAGACAGGGTCTTGTGTCGATTCACACTGTACATGTTGAGAATCTACCCACCTCCATAATTGCATGAGCCAATTCCTTGTAACATGTCTCTTTACACACTTACACTCACACACACACCCTATTGGTTCTGTTTTCTTGAGAATGCTTCCTAATATAAGCAAGTTTGTGGTTAAACTTGAATTCAAAGCTCAACTATGAGGCCACTTAATTGAGAAGCCTTGGGCCCGGGGCTAACCTCACTAAACTTCAGTGTCTTTGTAGAATGAGGACACAGAATCTTGATGTCACGGATGTGAGACCATGAGATACTCCCTGTAAAATCTTACACTTGGCTTAAATTGAATTTTCAATAAATTTTGAAATTTTCATTAGGGCTAATGAGGGATATTAGGAACAGCTTTGGAGATCGAAGTTTTAAAACTGGCTCTTTTCAAAACCAGTTGTGTCATCTTTTGGCTCTGTCATTTGTTGGGTCTCTGTTTTGCCATCTGTAAAATGGCAATAAGCCAGAGAAGGGCTACTCAAATGATGTACCCATTAGGAAACAGTTGCTGGTCAATGATAGAACTATACAGAAACAGTCTGCATTCAGTTCCATAGCATTTGGACATAGTATTTTTATAGTTTGAATCTAATAATAAAAAGTTTGGGTTTTTATGTCTCTGTCTTTTAAAATTTTCATTATTTTAGCAATTTATTTTTCTTGTATTTTCAAAAGGATAAGCCTACAACAGATTGGGGTGGGGTGGGGTGAAGGACCAACTGGTCCCGCAGCACAGATTGTTTGAAAACTCCACTTCTCCAATTTCAATGTATTTGGGAATCACTTGGGAATCCTCTTAACTATGCAGATCCTGATGCAGCAGGTCAGGGGGCAGGGCAGTGACTCTGCTTCTGACAAGCTCCTGGGAAACGCTGATGGTGCTGGTCCATAGGTCACTCTGAGTGGCAAGGCCCGAGATCACTTCTTTTGCCATAGATTGATTAACTAATGTGCTCCTTATCTTTTTGTACAAAATGAAATAACAAGGGGAGCATGAGAAAATTAAGGTTACCTCTGTCGTCTTCTAAACCTGTCATTTCTTTGGGACTTTCACATACTTTGTTCAGCTTTTAAAAGCACTTTGATACGGGCCTCCCTGGTGGCACAGCGGTTAAGCGCTGTGCTGTGGAGCTGTCGGCAGCAGCGATGCGAGTTCGACGCCCGGCCCCGGAGATTCCCACATGGTGCGGCAGACCTCTCCTGCCTCGCCCGCTGCTCCCCTCAGCAGTGTATTTCTGATCTGCCTGTTCTGCTCCCCACTCTGTCTCTGGTGAACCCTCTCGCCGCCCCACACCTCTGGTCTGTACCCCAGCTTGTATGTATAAATAAATAAATCTTTAAAAAAAAAAAAAAGCACTTTGATATGGTAATCAGCGGTGGCCACCGTGCTGTTTCCCATTTTTATCTAGAAACTTCAAGGCTAAATAACTCCACTCAGATCACTCAGTCTTCTGCATTGGGATTGTAGGTGTACATTTCCATGTAGTTTGATTCAGGTCAACGATTTTTGAGAGAGAAGACTTATCCTGATCAGATGTGCCATCACTCTAGTCAGGACATCTGTCCTCTGAAGATGGGGTCTCATTTTGCCATCAGTGGGACTCAGCATAGCTAGCACACTTGACCTTAAAGAGAAGATAAAAGGCCCAAAGGGAAGTGTAGACAAAAGGTGACCAGTGGAACATTTGAAAGTATATACGTGGAGATAGGAGTGAAGAGGGTGTCATTCTTTTTTGCAAGTTGAAATTCTCAATCAAAAAGAACTTGACCTGCCCTTCATGGTGTGAAGGCAAGGAGGTGGGGATGTACTGCTGGGGCTTGAGCAGCAGTGCATAGGTGCTCGAAAGCAGCTATAGCCACAGGACCTGACTACCGCCAGGACCTGAGCAGGCTGGATGGGGCTATAGGAGAGAATTAGCAGGGACGTTTGCTAAAGCAACATAACTTAGTCTATCCTGACTGATATACCAAATACCCAGTGTCCCCCGATTGCTGTATTCAGAATACTCACTTTCAGTTTCATTGAACTTGTTGGTCTCCCTATACTATCTGATACTTGGTGTATTCTTCCTCATGACATTTTCCTCTGTGGCTTCTCTTGGTAGTCCTCCTAGTCTGTGTTTGTTACTTCTTGGGTCTCTTTGGGGTGCCTTACCTCCTCTCCCTCCTTCAATGTTGATATTCCCCCAAAGTTCTGGTCTCAGATCATCTAATCTAATCTGTTTTCCCTAGGCGACTCTGTCCATGCTTCTGGTTTCACTGGCAAGCGGGTGACTCCTGTAGGAACTGGAATGGGAAGTGGAGCACATTTTAATTGTAGTTTTGCTACCAGGCACACAGAGGACATTCAGGTCATGTCTAAGGGAAATTGTGAGTGTACTTAAGGGGATTTAAGTGCATGCTCAGGACAACAAAGCTTAAGTGTAAAGGTGTTGTTGTGGAACCCAGTGAGGATAGAGAGTTGAGAAGGGTGAGTGTGAGGGTGAGCCTGCCCTTGACATAGCTCCTTAGTATGTTGGAGGCTTTGCTGAACCACAGCTTTTTAAATCCTAGACAACTTCTTGGCCGTTAGTTATTCCAGGACATGGGAAATGTAGAGAAGGAAGTAGCTGAAAAGTATAATGAATTGTTTTGGAAAAAATCTGTTTTGCGTGGAGAAGCTGATTCTGAGTAGCTGGACAGGTAGACCGAGTTATGATCTGCAGGCAGAAGCAACACAGGTGTCCCTGCAATGAGAGGCTGGCATCTAGCCACTTACTTTTGTTCTTCAGGTAATGGGGTGAAGGCACACAGGTGAACACAAACATGGGAGGCTGTGATTAGCACCTCACACTGAGAATGTCCCAAGTTGCTCTCATTTCTCTTTCTACCCCCACCCTTCTTTCTTCTGTATTCTGGCTCTCAAGGGGGCATTGGCAAATGTTGGGAGAGAGTGTTACTCTTTGGATGGCACAATGACTAGGAAATGCTACTGGAACTTAGTGAATTAGGGCCCAAAATTCCAAACTTTTTTTTAAAATTAAATTGTTTATTTTTAAATGGAAGGGACAGAGAGTAACACAGAGTCAACTTTTGGCATTTTTTCCCAGTCCATCACCCTAATCTACTCCCCAAATCAAAGCACTGGCAGGAGGGAACCTAGGGAAGACTGAGGAGCCCCAGACATTTCTGAGAGTACAAGTGTTCCCACACAGAGAACTCTCCTGTCCAGAATGCCACTAGCACCTCTGTTAACAATCACTATAAATGTCATCCTGGAAAACCCAATTGTCCAAGAGAAAAAGCTGGAAGTCATCCAAGATCCTTTCCTCTCTCTTCAATTTCCCCCAGTCCGTTAAGCTGTCACGGAGTCTATTCATTGTATCTTCCAAATATTCCTTCAGTCAAGGTCTTCTCTTCATTTCCACTGCTCTGTGTTCATCTCTGATTCTTCCTCTTGTCTCTAAATGGGGCTGCAAGCTCTTGCTGGCAGAAGCCCTGCCTGCCAGGCGTGTATCATATACACAGAAGATGCCACAAAATATTTGTTGAATGGATGAGTTTTGACTCCCTCTACTGTTTTCTCTCCCTTAGTCAGAGTAAGCATTTTAAAATGGATGGTCGATTGGCCTACTCCTGTTTTTAAATCCTTCAAATGTTCCCCACTGTCTTCAAGGTAAAAATCAACATGAAGGAACACAGGTCCCCTGCCTCACCTTCCACCACCATCTCCTAGCATTCTTCCATAAGAACCTTGCTTAGTGTTTTCAAACGGTCATTGATCCCTCTGACCTTTTTTGACTCTGTATATTCTGTTTACTGTACCAGAAGTATCCATCCTCCCCTTTTCTCTTTGGCTAATTCAAAATTCCAAATCTAGCCAAAGTGTGATATCCTCTGGGAAGACTTCCTGGGCTGCCCTCCCCATCTACAACTGAACTTGAACCTGTACTATTCCTCCCAAGCATCTCTACTACACCCCCATCTCACGCTGTGCAGATATTGCTGTTCTCCATATGCTTCCTCCTCACTAGACAGTGAGATTCTTGAAGCTTGCAGGTCGGCAAGGGGCATTTCATTTCTCCATCTTGAAGGCCTTGCACAGTCCTATGATCCAGCATTAGTCAATCAGTGCTTCTTGCCTGTGCCAAGGCCACAAAATCATTTGTAACAAACCTTACTTCCATCAGATCCCACTGTCTCTCACAGAACTTAGAAAGAAGGGGATCAGTTCCGAGACTGATGGTTGATTCTGAAGTAAAGGAATACTAGTACAACTGGAAAATGACAAGTAAAGTTCATTCTTTGAAAAATATCTGTAAGCACTTACCATGTCCAGAAACACAGATCATGAGGTACTAATGGAAGCTCCAACAGGTCTAAGGGATGGGTTTTTTGTGGCTGTGTCTGCTGAAGGCGCATCACCAGGGGAGTCTCACACTAGCAGTATCCACCCAGGGGGCAGGAGGCCTGGCCTCAGGAATTTAGTAAGTTTCATGAGGTCAGAGTGACGTTGGCCACCACCGAGAGTGGACCCAGAGGCTCCTGTGTTGCTGTCACGCTGTGGGGACTGGAGACGAGCCACCAAAAAAAAAAGGGCCTAGAAGGCCTCACCAAGTTTCCTCCCACCTTGGTTACCAGCCAGGAATAAGGAGCCCGAGTTCCAGTAGGAAATCTTATCATCGGACTTGGTGTTTATCAACAGCACCACCTGGCACATCTTTAGTCCCTGGATTCTGTGAAAAGTGGGAAAGGGAGCTAAATAAACAGCAGCTTGTCATCTCAAACACCTGGAGGGGAGGGGAAAGGAGGGGAAGTCAGCCTGCTAGGGGCCCAGAGGTCATTGAAAATCCCAGACCTGGAGTCTTGATAGCATTTCAGTTGTGGCAACTGCATCCTCCAGTTCATGGGCCCCCCGGGACGTCGTCAAGGACAAGCAGGCAGGAAGCAGCAGCACAGAGCTCAGAGGCGAGAACGCTCTGATCTGCGAACACCGAGCGGCCTTCCTGCCCTCTGCTCTGGATCACCACCAGTGACCTTAGCGGCTTAGAAAATCATCTCAGGATTTTGACAGGTGTTAGGAAATAGCAGGATGGTGACAAACTGGTGTGAACACGAAGCCCAGGCCTGGTGATGTCCAGGAACTGGGCCTAGGAAAATGGTGATTGGTTTTGCAGGCAGCGGCCACTGTTGGCTAACAGAACCGTGTGGAAATGGGTGACTCAAGAGTTAATGAGAGGCAGCCAGCTCGGCCAAATGTCATATCCCGATTTTAACATTCATTTTGCTTTCCTCACTCAAGTTTTACTAGGACAATGGGACACACAGTAAAATGAATTTCAGTGGAATTTAAACATCAGTTACTAAATATGTTGCCTTTGGAAAGGTTGTATTTATATGGTCTTGTTTTCTAAAAATTTAATGACCTCAGATCAGTTTGGTTACTCAATCTGGACATATAAAATGGTATTTCTAATTTCTGTGCAAGACAAACTTAGGGAAAATAGCTCTCTTTCCTAAAATTTTAAAGACATCAACATCAAAATATTTTATATTAACTTAAGCTTTATAATTTATTCTGGACGTTTTGGAGATTGGAACTCACATTCGATGCCTGCTGTCAACTTAGCCTGGGCTTTGGATATGTACTCCTATAGGTTTCTGTCTGTGTGTTCCTCTTACAATGGGCAAAACTTCTCTGAGAGTTGAAACTAAGTCCTAAGGTAATCACTGGAAAGCCTTCTTCTTGGGTCTATGAAAACAAAACACTCAGTAGAAAATTACAAGGAGAGTAGCTACTAGTTAGATGATCTTTGAGTGGCATCTCTAAAAGTCAGGGAAAAAAACGAGGACCCAGTTCCCTCTGATGATAGAGTTTCATCCTTGGGGTTTCAGTAGTAAGCAAGTAGGTTCTTAAGCAGAAGCTCAATTAAAAAGACAAACCTTGGAACAGACTTTCTGGAAGGCCGAGAGATTTAGATTCTGCCAGTCCAGGAAGGAAGGAATTCCAAAAATAAAGGGCATCCATAGAAAACATTTGTTTCCAACTCTTGGGAGCTCTCCATCAGGAAATGAACAGGAATGTGCTCTGTGTGTGTGTGTGTGTGTGTGTGTGTGTGTGTGTGTGTGTGTGTAAGGGAGAGATTATTTTATTAACCAAGAGCATAATCCCCTAGAATCCAGATCATTTGATTACTAACACTACCAAAGTCCATATCCCTCGAATGCTACATACATTGAAGAATTGAAAAGCTATTATTTCTATTGCACTTGGTTTTGCAATCTTCCCTCCCACCCCTCTTCTTTAATTGAGGTAACACTTGTTTACAACACTGTATTTGATTTAGGGGAATAGGTCCATACCTACTCAGATGTATGTCACCAAACCACACCCACCACCAAGGCAACGATTTTCTCCACCACAGACCAGTGCCCCCACTCCCCTTTGTTCCCTACTCCTCTTTTCCCACTCTCCTTTCCCCTCTAGTTGCCTCTGTTTTGCAGTCATTTTTCTAGGGTTTGTTTTGTTTTAGTTTTGTCTGTTCCTTTGCTTTGTTTCTTTATATGTCACATGCGAGTAAAATCATCCAGTATTTGTCTTTCTCTTTCTGATTTATTTCACTTAGTGTTATCCCCACCAGTTCTATCCTTGTAGCAAGTGGCAAGATTTCAGTTCTTTTTATAGCTTAGTAGTATTCCAGTATATATATCCACATGACATCTTTATCTACTCCTCTCTTTTGGACACTTAGGCTATTTCCAAAACTTGGCTATTGCATCGTGCCACAATGAAATCTTGTGCACATATCCCTTCAAATTAGTGTTTTTACATTCTTTGGATAAATATCAAGGAGTGAAATCACTGGATCATATGGTAGATCTATTTTTAATATTTTGAAGAACTTCGTTTTTTTTTTTTTTCCATAGGAGGTGGACTAATCCACATTCCCACAATGTACCAGATTCCTTTTTCTCTATGCCCTTGCTGACATTTGTTGTTTCTGGGTTTTTTTTTTTTTTTGAGGGGCCATTCTTATGGAAGTGAGGTTTTAATTTGCATATTCCTGATGATTAGTTAAGATGAGCATTTTTCACATACCTTTGTTGTTGTTGTTATTGTTGAGTTGTAAATCTTGATGGGATTAGCCCTTTGATGTTATCTGGCAACTGTTTTCTCCCATTCAATAGGATGTCTTTTCATTTTAATGGCAGTTTCTCTCAGTGTGCAGAAGTTTTTAGTTTGATTTAGTTCCATTTGTTTATTTTCACTTTTGTTTTCCTTATCTTTGGGAGGCAAGTGCCCAAAGACATCACTGAAGCCAAGATTACAGTATTCAGTTTATGTTTTCTTCTATGTATTTTATGGCTTTGGGTCTTACACCCAAGCCTTTAAGCCATTTTGAGTTAATTTTTGTGCATGTTATAAGTGGTCTATTTTCCATTTTCTGCTTGTGGCTTTCCAGTTTTCCCAGAACCATTTGTTAAAGAGACCTTCCTTTTTCCATTGTATATGCTTGTCTACTTTGTCATAGATTAGCTGTCTATTTAAGTGTGGATGTATTTCTGGATTCTCAATTCTATTCCAGTGATCTATGTCCATTTTGTTCCAATACCACGCTGTTTTGATTGTTATAACCTTGTAGGATAGTTTGAAGTATGAAAGTGTGATACCTCCATTCCTCTTCTTTTTTGTCAATATTCTGCATCTTTCATGGCTCCAAATTTTAGTATTATTTGCTCTATTTCTTTGAAGAATTCCCTTGAAACTTTGATAGGGACTGGATAGCATCTCCATATTACTTTGGGTAAGATGGCCATTTTAACAATGTTAATTCTTCTAATCCATGAATATGGACTATCTTTCCATTTCCTTTGTCTTCTATTTCTTTTTGCATTGTCTTATAGTTTGTTTATCTCCCTCCACTTTTTATTTAAAATTGAACTTTATTTCATTCTTGGGTCCAGACTCTGCCATAGCTAAATACAGTTTGTAGTGGGTAGGCAAGTAAATCTAATTGATAGGGAAATGCCAATTCTCAGGTTAAGAACTATGAAATACAGTCTATTTCTTGGCACAGTGATTGTATGAATAGGGTTGATGATGTGGTTTGAAGAATGCCCAACAGTGAGCATGACTAATTTATGGCTATTGCATGTACATTCACCCTGGTGTTAGAGAGGAAGACAGACAAGCTCCAGTGCCTGGGCTTGCCCTGAGAGCAAGTAATTATAGCACCCAGAGGTGAACCTTGTGATACTTGAATGAAATTGTTTATTCAGAAACCACATAATGCAGCAACAGCAGTGATGGTGGTACAAAGCTTTTATTCCAGAGCCAGGAACAGAAGAATTATGTTTGAAACAAAGTCTAGCAGGAATGGAGCTAGAAGTCTCTCTTATACTGCCTTCTAGATGCATGTGTGTTCTTTGGAGTCTGTCTTGAGAGTTTAAATCTCAAGTACCAGTTTGTGGCTGTAGCAAATGACTTAGCTTTTTGTCTTAATTCTTATTAACTGTAAAAATAAGAGAAATAGCAGTGTGTGCCTTATAGGACTAAGGATTTACCGAGATAATGTAAGTAAGTGATTATCATTACACCCAGGGTGAATGTACTCTGCAGTGAGCCACACCTTTACCACACTCACCTGTTCTGCATCACACCTATGTCATCACACGGTTCATAATATAATTGTTTTGCCACTTTCTAGTTGTGTGATTGCAGGCAAGTTACTTGTGCCTTTCTGTGCCTGTGCTTGTTCTGTGTTAAGTGTAACAGGATTGTTGTGAGGGTTACATGAGTTAATATTGTGAAGCACTTAAAGCAATGCACATAGTAAATGCTATAGGACTGTTTGTTAAATAAACATGACTAACAAGACCATGCCTGGAACAGCTAAGAGTTTAAGACACGTTAACTATGTTTATAAACATGGTCACTTCTAAAGTGAATTTGGTTCTGTTCTGAGCTCTTGAGAATAAGAACTTGTAAAAACTGTCAGGGAATAATGGTAAGAGAAAGTGTCTGTGTGTATGCTGCAGAGGGGTGGGGAGAATGCTAAAGAAAACGTTCTCTTTGAATCTTTGAAGATTATCCATTATTATGCATAGTAACTCCCTTCTCAGTGTGGTAGAAGAAGAAAATGTAGGCTCAGGGCAATATTAATTAATATTATTTACAGCCATTTCTTTATCATGATTAAACAATTAATTTTTCTAGCACCATTGTAAAGAATTGGGGTTTCACAATGTAGAATTACTGGACCTTTGAATATGATGGTTGCATTTCTGTAATGTTTCATCTACTTTGAGCCTTATAATGTTTCCTTTTTATTTAGTTTTAATGGACTTCCTGCTGCTGATCAGGAAGCATTTAATGTGAAGTTGCCTTGGACAAAATTGAGTCACTGAAGCATATCTTTTGAAATACAAGATTATTTTTTTTAAAATGATGAAGAAAATGTGGGCTGATACCAAAGGGAAAATAACAGTAGAATTGGCCTCTCTTTCCTTTGACTTCACCCCAAGATCTGGAAGGCTGTGAATCAGAGAGCTGAAGCATAGGAGTGGGTGGTGGTGGTGGTAGGACTCTTCCACTTTCTGCAGGTAGCCTAAGTCTTTCAGTCTTGGTTTCCATTGTTGGGCTTGGCCCTTCCACTTTATCCTGCCCCCAGAGTGCCAGATTAATTGCCCAGCCCCTGATGTGACCAAGCACATCTGTATCGAGGGCTTCTGTGACACAGCACAGCTCCGGGAAGGCTCTGAAGCCTTGTCTGGACTCTGCAGAGCAGTATGCTGTCATCTGTTAGCAGGGACTTTCACAGGCTGGGATAACTATGTCACAGGTAAGGTTAGCCTATTTTATTTTGATACTCCTGCCCCAATATTTCTGTTTAACTAATAGACTGGATCACAGACAGGTTCTGATGGTTGGAGTCTATTTCCCAAACTCTTTAAGCCTCAATTTGCATCTTTAAAATGAAAAAACTAGTAACAACAATAGCAACAGCAATGACAAAGATAGGCCAGAATTTTATGTATATGAACTCATTTAATCCTTAAAACAGTTATGAGGTAGGGGTATTGATATCCCTTTCTGCAAATGAAACTGAGGCTTAATAACGGTCCCAGCTAGGAAGTGACAAAGTTCTCTTCTTTGAGAGTGTGGCCTCTTCCACGTGCACTGGGAGCATGGGTACATGTCACCCCTTTTGTTTTTACTTCCGAGTTACAAGAGCTCCTGGAAAGCACAAGAATCTGTAAAGGGAACAAACAGGAAATGGGTTAGTGCATTCTGCTAGTCCTCAGCTGTCATACTCTGTGGAGTTCTAGTGTCACTTTGTAAAAGGATATTAACACTCAGATGAAGTACACAGACAAATCTCTTCAAACCATATTTCCTCTCTACGGAAGCCCAGAGTCTACCTAACTCCCTCCCTCGCTTACATGCCAGTTCTCACAATTGTGTGATAAATAAAAATGTTGGTTTTTATTGGGAACCTCTGCTTTCTTGGTGACCTTTCTGTTTTATTAGAAGATGAGGCAGCCAGTATGAGGACTCTTTCTAACCTCTTTCGCGTTTGGTTTCAGCTTAGTAGTTCATCTCAAAGACTAGTTGCTGGACAGTCTCAGCAACATTTGGGGACTTGTTACATTAGAAAATTCTCTGACTTCACACTAAGCCTACTGAATCAGAAACTCTGGGGACAGAGTTCCGGAATCCAGGTTGCAACAAGTCCTCTTGGCGATTCTGACACACCTCAAGTCTGAGGACCTTGCACTCTTTGAACCTCTTTTAAGAGGAAATTTGAAGGGACATGAGATGGCTAACTAGAGAAATATACAATCTGCCACAAAAGAGTCGAAAGATATGTGTGTAGAAGATGGAGAATGTTCAGTGTTGCTTAAAAAAGTCTTTAATAAACTTAAAAAGAATGTTTCAAGTAAGAGTCATTCTAATTGGAATGTTTTTGGAGACATTTCTGATCATTAGAGAGTTAACTGGTAAGATCTGAGACCCATCTGTGCCACAGCATGGGGAAGATGAAAATTTTTATGTTGGGTTGGACTTTTAAGGAGCCACGACATAAACCTGGACTTTTAAGGAGCCACTACATAATTTTTTTTTTCTGTCTGGAGTTTGTAATCAGTTGAGAAATAAGAAAGAGGGGTTAGGTGAAGGAATATCAAACTTCATTACTAGTAAAGACTGGGATGGAATTTTGTCTTTTTGCTGTATAATAAAATGCCCTACCCAGGAACTTAAAATACAATAATTTATTTGCTCAAGCTGTGAGATTTATCTCAGCACATCTAGATCATTTTCACTGGGGTCTCTCAGGTGATTGCAGTGAAATGAAGGCTGGAGAGGGAATCATCATCCCCAGGTCTGCACCTGGGCTGGGAGCACTGCAACAGCGGGGGCGGGAGCAGCATCTCTCCCCTGCTCCCATATGGTCTCTCCCTGTGGGGCCCTCAGAGCACCTGTACTTCTTTCATGGTTACTGAAAGTTCCAATGTCACTATTCCAAGGGAAGCCAGAAGCCACATGTTGTTTTTGTTTTTGTTTTCATTTTTGAAAATGACCAAAGAAATGTCTGACAGGGGAGCCTCCAAGGCAGCTTCTCAGCAGTGTGTTTCCATCGCTCTGCCTGTTCTGCTCCCCACTCTGCCTCTGGTGAACCCTCTCACTGCCCCACGCAGTGGGGGCGGGCGAGGCAGGAGAGGTCTGTTGTGCCATGTGGGAATCTCCCCAGTCAGGCGTTGAACTGGTGCTGCTGCCACTGCCGACAACTCCACCACTCAGAGCTTTACCGATGCATCACCACGGAGGCCCAGTAGTGATGCCTGCATTGGCCAAACCTGGTCTTTCTTTTTGGGCACTGAGTAAGGATGGAGAAAGTCCAGCTTGGTCTTGCTGATGACACAAAGATCAATGCTACTTCCAGACGCCAGGTCCCTGGAGATGCCAGCTGCACTGGCTTCACTCGCCAGCTTGTTGCTTCCACCTCCTCCATATCTGACCTAAATTTATCTTCAAACACAAGGAACCAGGACAATGGTGACATTAAGCAATTTATCTGTGGATCCATGAGGTTAGATGCTGTGGAAGTTAGGTTGGTTAACATCTACTCCCCGCCCCCCCAAAAAAAAACTAGGGCTACACCAATGTAACCTCGATACATGAAAAACAGCTGCTTCAGCATCCGATTGCCCCTCACCACTCTGGGAACATGGCCAGTGGAGAAGGAATGGAGTTTCAAGTTGGAAGAAATAAGCTGAGTTTTCATTACTTTATCTGCAGCTGTTCCAGCACCACAGCAATAAATATTAGGAGATACGAAGTGTATTTCTTAAGAGTTTTTTTTAGTAACAACCATTCTTTCCGTTGCCCTTGCATCTTCTCCAAGAACTATGCCATCCTTATAGACCACCCCTTGAGGGCTGTCCCAGTTTTCCAGGCTCCTGGAAGCTTGTAACCTTTCTTTACAACATCAGGTTCCAAGATGGCATTTCTGTGACTATTATTAAAAGAGAAATTCAGCCTCTGGCTCATACACTGATACAGCCACCATCTTTCCACACACAAAATTTTTTAAGTCTTGGATTTCATGTTGCACCACTTGTGGAACATTTTATTTATTAAGTTGGCCACAAAATCCCACTTAGGCTCAAAAAGTGGGGACATAACTTTACCTCTGAAAGGGAAAAGCATCAAAGAATTTGCAGACAGGTTATAAAACTACCACATGGGTCTCTAGCTCCTTCTACCCTGAACCTAACTTCACTGCAAGTTGTATCTTACCTATTGCCTGTATGTCTTCTTTGAAGAAATATTTATTCAAATAAGTCATGAGACTTAATGCCATGAGTTTCCCATTGTTTCAATGACCCTACTTCCCCTCCTCTTCCCATTCTCCTTTTAATATCTCCCTAGCCAACCACGCCTCTCAGTCATGTGCTTCAGTGAAGTTCACTCTTGCTGGCTCCAGGAGCAGACAGATGACCAGTTCTGTCCAACTGGAGCGTCACATCTCCCAGAACAATCATTGGATCAGGAATGTGCACAAGCAGAGTTAATATTAGATAGTTTCTCATCACAGAGAAAGATGTTCCTCTCTTCTTGAAGGACTGACACTGTGAGGAACTTGAAATTCTAGGGGAGGCATCGTAAGAGTGGAGACAAAGTCAACAGGAAATGAACCAAGAACTAGAAAGAAAAATCATATCCTTTGAAACTGGATCAAACTAGATCTGAAGTCACCAATATATCTGGACTTTGAAATTATGTATGCCATGATATCCTTTGTGTGTTTGCTAGTATGAATTAGTTTTCTGTTATTTGAACCCACAGGAGTTCTAAGTCATAAAATAGAATAAGCAAGTGACTACATTTGAAGATAAACTTGAACTTTTAAGTCAGGTTTAATTTTTAAATATTTTTAAATATGAAGTGACTTTTTCCCTTTTGTCTATACTATTATTATCTCAAAAGGGTTATTGGTAATCCACATTTATAGTGAAAACACACGCACAAAATTTCTTTTATCATCATATTATCTTTTCCCCACCTCTACTGTCCATTTTGTTATGGTATTTCAATCACCCAAGCTGGAAAGTGGACCTTTTATTCTTTTCATGTCTCACATTCAATTGGCCATTGCATCCTATCAGATCTACTTTAGACACATTTCTCAAATCCTTCTGCTCCTTTCTGCTTCTACTCTTTTCCCACTAAAATCCATTTCTCGTTCTCTGGATTACTTGATAGTGAATAACTCAGGCCTACCCTTAACATTTACAGGATCCATTTACAGGATACAGAAAAGTTAAAATGGAGATTTCAAATCCATTGCCCAGCCCCGTCACTCTGTTCCACTGCCAAGGGGCTCATGTACATACACGTGGACATCCCAGTTTACATGGCCAACCTCTTTCCTATGTTGCTAACAATCGGCTGCCCCTTGGTCCTGGAGGATAGCTCTAGGAAGTAGGCACAATTTAAAAATCCTCAAAGCAGGCTTGGGATTCTGTGAGCAGGGAATTTCAGTTCTAAGCATTCACACTGTGATCTAAGAGTGGGGGAAAACAGACTGGGCAGAAGCATCCCTCCCTCTAGTGCTCTGGACTCCTTACCTTATGGAAAGTAATGTGACTTTATGAGGACCAGAGATTGTTTGTCAACAGGACAAACTTAGCAACCAAAGAGTAGGGCCCTCTTGTTTTAGCCTAAGGATGGTGATCTGCCACTCTTCTGCATAATATTCTCAAGGCCATTCTGTAACCCACTGAGTTGCATCTAAACCTTTTAACTTAGTACATAAGGTCTAGTACAACCGATTTCAGTCTGTTTTTCCATGTTTTCTCATTCCCTCATGAACTCCTCAACTCTTCTTTATAATTTTTTTTAAAGATTTATTTATGCATACAAGCTGAGGCACAGGCCAGAGGCGTGGGGCGGCAAGAGGGTTCACCAGGACAGAGTAGGGAGCAGAACAGGCAGATCGAAGGAAACACACTGCTGAGGGGAGCAGCGGGCGAGGCAGGAGAGGTCTGCTGCGCCATGTGGGAATCTCCCTGGCCAGGCGTGGAACTCGCATCACTGCTGCTGCCGACAGCTCCACGGTGCAGCGCTTAACCACTGCGCCACCAGGGAGGCCCTCTTCTTTGTAATTTTACCTAATCTCCTATGCAGTATTAATTGCCTTCTCATATTTTGATAGACCCAAACTCTTGAATATACTTCCATTAAAGCATATATACCACTGCATTATTATATGCTTACATATCTTGATTCCCTGTAAACTAGTAACCTCCTTGAGGTAGACTTTTGGTCTTTTCTCTGCCACGTAGCCACTATTTATTCAGGAAATAGCACTCCCTTCTTTTTAAGAAACTGCTCTTCACTCTATCTCCTTTCCCTTCCATAGTCCTCTGTGCTAATGTGAGATACAGAGCTGAAGTTCAAACTCAGCAAGCTGTATGCATTAAGTATGTATCTTCTTTGGATATCAATTATATCGCAATAAAGCTATTAAAAAGAAAAAGAGAGTGACCTTGGCCTTCTGGTCACAGTGGTTAGCAACACATGAACTATGGTGGGGCCATCAAGTCTTCCCCAGGGTCTTCTCACCCCCAGCTGGATGGGGGAGACTTTTGCTCTCAGGTGGAGAATTAGGGAAGGTGGAACAGACAGTTTCTGTTTGTAATGATGTCAGTTTCATGGGGAGAGTTGCCAAAACAGAGAGAAAATGTAGATAAGAAAGTATATGGAAAACGCTCAGGACGCCGTTTTCTGTAGTTTGGAAACATGAGTCAATGAATTCCTTTTTGCCTTAGCTAATTCAAGTGTGTGCACTTGTGTTTGTGTGTGTGTATGTGAGACTTGCCATCCACTGAGTCTTGCAAGGTTTTCTTCCAGGAGAGAGGCCAGGGTTTGTTCACTTTTGTATTTCAAAATCTAGCATAGATCCTGGCATGGAGTAGACACTCCAAACATTTATTTATTGCTTTAAAGCAAAATATAAATTGACTGATTTAATTTATTGAGAACTATGTTAGTGAGTCTAAAATGAAAAGAAGTCCAGAGCTACTTACATGTGTTGGGAGAACAAGAGCCAGTGGTTTATACAATTAAATGTGGGGGGAGGGGGGGGCAGGGGGGTGAGAGGGTAGGGGAATCAGTGAAAAAGTCAAACAACTGCAGAAAAGAATAAATATGCTGCCAGCTTGGCAAAGTGATTTATAAGAAACTATAAATGTGTTTCCCTTTTCTCTTCTAAAATAGTTTCCAAACTAAAAGTGCCTTTAATAAAATAATATAATTATGGTTTTGTTCATTAAAGATGAAAACTAAAGAGTTTAACTTCCCTCCTTGAGTCTTATTGCAGTTCAACAACCCAGTTAGGACTTTGGGAGGTAAGGGAGAGGAGAAAGTGAGAGTGGAGAACTGGAATGGAGTTACTTACTCCCACACAAGAGCAGAACTTTCATTATGCTCCCCTTTAGGCACTCAGTATAATAAAGGCTAGTGCAATAATAGTGGCAAAAAAATGCAGCCATCTTTTTACCAAACAGGTCTGGTTGGTTTGGGATCGTATGTTTTGCCAACTCAAATGGTTGCACCAACAATAAGGTCATGAAGGGTCCATTGGTTGTGAAAACCAGTTGTAATTTACTTCTGGAATTGGATGGAACCTCAAAGGTTACCTGGCTCATCTGCTACCTGATCATCTCCACACTGCCCTTAAATTAATTTCCAGCTCCTTCTTGAACCTACTGATGAAGAGAGACCAGCCCATTCCATCTCTGGATGGTTAGAAAATTCTTTGTTATGTTGGGCTGAAAGTATGTTACATAGCATACTGCCACTCACTCAAATTCAAGAACTGCTTAAGTTCTTGGAAAATAAATCTAGTCCCTTTTCCAAATTAATCCTTCTCCCAGGCCTTTAGGTACTTAAGGTAGCCACACATATCTCCAGACAGAACATCTCAAAGTTCTTTAACATTCTCTGCTGGGACACTAGAGTATTAATCCCCTTAGGACATGCACAAAGTCAGGTAGCCATTATGAGCAAAGGACATGTAGCCATACAGAGCTGAGTCACAACCCTCTTTTCCTCAGTGTACCTCAAGTTTGCAGTGTTACTGTATGTATTATTCAGCCTTTATTGAATTCAGCATTATCCATTTTAAAAGACAAATATAATCTCCCTGAACTTTAGTTATTTTGTTTGCAAAATGGAGACACCAAAACATGCATTTTGATTTGTCTTGAAGAATGAGAAGGTAATCCATATGCAATGGTGAGCACTATGCCTGGAACATAAGAAATACACTATACTGTAGTTCTTGTGCTTGTCATTATATTTTAATATTACATACAGTGTTTTTAGTCAGCCTAGGCTGCCATAACAAAGTGCCATAGAGTGGATGCTTAAACAACAGAAATTGAATTCCCACTGTTGTGGAGGCTGGAAGTCCAAGATCAAGGTGCCAGCAAAGTAAATTTAATTCTATGCTTCTTTTGCCTTGTAGGGGCCACCATCTATCTCTCTTTCTGTGTATTCAGTGAGCACTTATTTGTGCACACATGAAAATGGAGAAAAAGAGTGTCTTCTTATGAGGACACTATTCTTATGATCTCATTTCACCTTAAGCACCTCCTAAAGACCCTGCCTCCAAAAATGGTCACACTGGGGTGTTAGTGCTTCAACATATGAATTTTAGGGCATAATTCAGCACATATATATTATATTATGCATGTATCTCAGCAAAGGGGTTAGCATTTGTAAAGGCTCTCAGTTGTAACACTGAATATAGTACCATGTGAATGAGACTGAGAATACAGGGGAAAAATAAAACTGAGAATTAAGCAAGGGTAAGACTGTGATGGGACTGGTGTTGAGGAGTTTGCAATTGGCAGTAGGAAGGCATTGAACTGCTTTAAGTGGGAACGTGACCTAATGTGACTTGTACTTTGTTAGGATCTTTCTGTCTGCAATGCAGAAATTGGGTTGAAAGAGATCTAATCCTGCAAGACACCTAACATACATATATTATAAGATTGTCCTCCAAATTGGGGGAAGAGGAAAGAAGTATTAAGAATCTGGGCACAAATCCCAAAAGATCGAATTTGAACTCAAATCTTAATGGTTATTATTCAGCCTTTCAAATAACTAGTAGCACCCCCTTTGCCTCACCCTCCTCCCACAGCCTTTCTACAATCTCCAATTTTCTCTGATGGTTGTGGAAGAGTGAATTTTGGGTGCTGTTACTAATTAGCATAGTGTAAGATAAGCAGCAATTTGGTTGGAACATTTTAATAATAGTTATTTTCTCTTTTGCCTATATTTAAAAGTTCTAATTTAATGAATAAATTATCTTCAGAGATCTAAGTTATTTCTAGTTTTGTTGTTCCATCTGATATGTTAATTTTGTCAATAGATTTATTTTAATAATGGAAGGAAAAACTTAAAAAAAAAAAAACCAAAAAACTTTCCACCTTGAAGTCTAAACTCACTTCCATGTTAATACCCCAAGGAAGTTTGATAAAGTACAGAAGTCTGTGCCCAGAAGGGATTGGTTGATGAACTTCACAGAGCATCTTTCATATCCAAAGATTGACACTCCAGAATCAAATCACCTGAACTTCTTTTGAGGAATTTTTGAAAAACCACTTGAGATGAAGTTGGTTTTTCTTTGAATGAACAAGTAGGTGTAACAGAAATAGTAGTGAACCAAAAACTCTGAGACTGAGTCCTACCTTTGGCTCCATCACTAACTGGTTATAGGATACAACACAAATCAATGGTTTTCCTGGATATATATCCTTGATAAACAAGGGAGGGGGACAAAATAATTTATAAAGTCTTTACTAGTATGTAACTGTTGTTAGTCTCTGTTAGAGGAAGATGGGCGTGAAAAATAAAACAGGTAAGATCCCCTATCCCATTGAGCACTTATTCTTTTGGGAGAAAAAAATTTATAAAAGTGGCATATTAATTAATGAATAAATGGCATCTATTCATAAGGGTAAGTGTTTAAGAAAAAGAAATAAGATAATGGTATGTGGAGAGGTATGTGTTTATTGAAAGCAACTATTTACATAGGGTGGGTAATCAGGCATACTTCTCTATTCCTGAGGCCTGAGTGATGAGAAGTATTATCTATACAACCTTCTTGGGTAAGAGCATTTCAGACAGCAAAAATAGTGAGGGGCAGTCTCAAACAGCAAAGGAGCCGAGTATATTCCAGAGATAAGGAATCAGTGTGGCTGGAGTGTAATGAATGGAGCTAAAAGTGATATGAAATGTGGTCAGGAAGGTAGACAGAGACCAGCTCTGTAAGGGCTGGATGAGTGGGAAGGGGGTTAGAGTTTATTTTAGTAGTCATGAGCACTTCTGATCACTAAAGATTTTTTGGCAAAGGAATACTGTGGTTTATTTTTATCTTGATTTCAAACACCTCTCAGGGTGCTGTGTGGAGATGAGAATGAAGCAAAAATACTAGGAAAGAACCTGCGATCCAATTGAGAGATGATGGTAGCAGTAGAGATGATGTGAAAAACAGCTGGAGAGCTGGAAGCAAGAGCACTGGCTAAGGGGTGAATGTTTGTGACTCTGATCTCTGGTGTGGAAGGCAGCATTATTCTATGAATCTGTTTGAGTCGTCTCCTTTCTCCTCCCACACCTAGGAGGTGACTGAGGTGAGAATGTGGTTTGTGGTTATGAGACCTACTTTAGTTGCTGCAGTGAGATCATAGAGTGTCTTGTGGCTGCTAGCATGATGTTTCATCTTAATGAATCAGTGGAATGTTCCATGGAAGAAGTATCTCTGAAGGAAAAATTAAAGTTGAGGGTAGTTGGTGACACTGAAACAAACCTGAACCCTCTGACAAAGATTCCTTTCTTCCCATTTCAAATGTGTCCCCTAGAACTTAGCACATTCTATTTGGCTGTAGTGGAGACAGCTGTTTCAAAAAGAATTGAATCCAATTTCCATGACATTTTGCACACATGCAGATCTTGGCATTCAAATGATTCGTGAGTGCAATTAATAAATGGCAGTGTTATTTTGGAACACTTAGTGTATTATATTTTCAGGAAATGCAATCTACCTTTTAACAACTTATATTCTGCTTTATTTTTATTTAGGCATGTCACTGTAGTTTTTGGATACATATCACTACAACATAATTATATGCCTTATAAAGCTGAATAGTAAGATACAATTCTTTTCTTTCCATGAGCCAAATAATAGGATGTGTCCTTCTTTAAAAAACTACCGTATCAAGCCTTAGAGCCTAAAAATGCCATGTTCATTTAAAACTAAGAACGTTGTCAGTGTCTTCAGGATCTGGCTTTGTCAATACTATCCTTGCACTAATGACTCTTCCCAGGGTATCTGGGAGGACTAGCAATTGGATCCATTCATTTAGTGGCTATAGAGCTCCTTACTCTGTACAAGGCACTGTGCTGGACACTGGAGGTAATCATAAAACACAATGTCTTTGCCTTCCATCTATATAACCACCCATTTGGGAAAGTTGTGCAGAAAACATTGGAAAACAGCCCAAGAATTTAAAAACATAAAATAATATGTATGACAAAAGTAGGATATGACTAGGTGATAAATGATTGTTCAACACTATGCTTCTCAAACTGTTATATGCACACAATCCTCTTAGCCACCTTGCTAAATACACTGAATCAGTAATTTGGGGGGATAGGAATAGCTTCCTACTTGATGCTGATGTTGATGTCTCATGATCAAATTTTGTGTAGATAGGTAGGGATTAGAACTGATATTCCCAAACTACTCACTGAGGTACCCTGGAAACCCCCAGTGAATTCACAGGGGTACCATATGGTATCTTGTTATTAAAAAAAAAAAAAAAGAAAACCTGGAAAACATAGACTAGACTTATTGAGCTAACTAGACTTATTGTGGTAATCATTTCATAATAAGCACAAATATAAAATCATTATGTTGTGTTGCTGAAATAAATATAATACTATATGTCAATTGCACCTTAATAAAAAAAAAACATTAGTAATGCTCATCATCTGTCACATAGGTGAGGTTACAGTACTTCATCGTTTCAACACTAGATCATGCTACATTCCTCTATCATATCTTTGCAAAACTGGATTCTTGGCAGTTACTCTGATAAATATTCAAGGTTTTTGCAAAATATATATGTGGACCAGCCAATAAGAGTGGCTGGGCCCAATCTATTTTCAAAGCTTGGGAAGTTGTGTAATGTCTAAACAGGCATATCCATCCATTAGCAAGTAATTATGGTCACATAAGAATGAAATTTTAAATAGCAATTTTCCTTCCACTAGTATGTATTATTTCTTTTAATCAGTTGCTAAATTATTAGGATTTATTCAGTTGTTTAGATACACTGCTTAATGATGAACATTATTAGGTCTTTCTTTTGGCCACCCCCCCCACACACACACACACACAAATCGGACATACTTAGGAGCAGAAAAAGCTGTGAGCTTTGGGTTAGAGAATAGATGCTGTGAATTTAAAGAGATTTGGAGTGGTCAGGGAAGGTCCCGTGGAGATTTAGAATCTGAACCCTGCCAGTAAGGAAAACAATATGTGTGTATCCTCAGGTGTTATGAAATGCTTGAAGGACACATGCTTAGACTTATTTATTCAAAACCTCCACTCCCCTGTCTTCTTTGGTCCCTCTTTGAATGCACACAAGGTTTCTACTCGAGACTCCCCTTTGTAAAATAGGACAGTATCACTCATGAGTAGCCAATGGCCCCAAATTGGGTTTCCCTCCAGTTCCTTGATGTTAATAGGGAGAGTGGTTTCCTGCCTTTGTTTGTCTGGTGCCATGTAGCACTTTCTCGATGACAAACACCAATGCCAGCTGACATTCTTCTCAGTGCCTGGAAATCACAGTTCTCTCTCAAATTTTACAGAGAGCCAGGCATTAATTGTGGTTATTGTTTATTATTTATTTTTTATTGTTATCTTTTATGGATTATGTTTTGGGAATACATCTGTTTTTCTTTCACAGAATAAATGTATCTGTTTCTAAAAACTGCTTGAACATGAACATGTTAATGAAGTTTGTGGTGGATTTCACTAATGGTGACATGGTGTTAAATTCAGAGCAACAGGTCACAGAGCTGGTACAAAGCAGAGGTGAGGTAGTGGGAAAAACGTTATTTAGGATGGGCTGGAAGAAGGAAGGGAAGTTGGTGGTAGAGCTCTGGTGAGAGGTGACAGTGGCAATGGAAGTGAAAAGGAGATGGCTACAAAGACCCTAGAGACTCTAGGGGCTGACTGTACTGAAGGGAGACAGAAGGAGGTGGTAGAGATCATACCAAGGGTCCCAGAGGACTGGTGCTGAGAAGGATGATGGAGAAATTAGGGGATTCAAAGTAGAAGAACCAAGTTTGGAAGAAAGAGGTGAGTTTGGCCTTTGCTGTACTAGATTTCAGGCCATGATGGAAAATTTTCCACTGCAGTTGGAACTGGAGCTAGGAAGAACTAGAGCAGAGATTGGGTCCGGGAAGAGGGGGAGTACTAAGAATAGACCCAACCTTTGAGGAAAGAGTGGGGTACAAGGTCTGTCATAGCTGAATCTTGGAAAGTATCTAATTTGAAAAGGCAGTAGGATAAAAGTGAGCCAATGATTAAACAAGAAGGAACATCAGAAGGAAGAAGGAAAGGGAAGAAGGGAATGAGGGAGGAAGGAAGAAAAAGAAAAAAACAGGTTTCTGGAGAGGTGAGGAGGAAGATAGGAGGAAGAGTGGTATTAGAAGTGAAGGATTTCTAAGTCGGTCTATTTTTAGGGGTGAAGGCTAATTCTGTAACAATGAGTACCTCATGCAACAAGAGAGGGTATTGACGCCCAGAGACAAAATCCATACAGCAAGACTTCAGTGATGTTCAAAATGAAGAGCCCACTCAGTCTTCTGAGGACAGTCATTTTTGAACTTCGAGGGAAGAGGAGGGGATCAAGTTAGGCTGTTTTTATTACAAAATCCTTCATCTCTTTTTATCTCCTGGACTTCAGATGCATTTAATTATCCTTCCCAAATGCCTTATTCTACTTTAAATGAAAATCTTTTAAAAAAAAACCCTGATGCAGTTGCAAATTAAATTTGCTGTTTTGTTTACATGAAGGAAAATATAAGGAGTATCTTGTTTGCTTCTACTTGAACTGTGAGCATTGTGTTTTAGAGCTTATTTTTAAACAACTAAAAAGGAATTTTATTATCATTATCAATAGGTGCTCATGACTATCAAGAATCAAATTTAGTTCATGTTTGCAACATTTGGGCATGATTAAGGAACTCACTAAAGAATCCATAGCTACAGAAGTTTCTAATTGAAAAAATTCACACACACATGGTTTTCATTATCATAATGTATATATTTAGATTCTATTAAGTGTTAGTTATATTGTGTTGTCCTTAATTCCAAGGAGCTCAGAATCGAATAAGAAAAAGGATAAGCATATTAATAATTATAACATTTATTGAGCACTTACTATGTGCCAGACACTGTTAAATATGCTTTATAAATATTAGCCCATTTAAGTGTCAAAATAAACTATCTCATAGATGCTGTTATTGTTCTTATTTTACAAATGGAGAATTTGAGCAACAGAAAAGATCAAGAACTTGTCCAAATTCACCCAACTGCTGGTTGCTCTAGGCAGCCCACATGCTTAACTGTAAGTACAGTTATGGGAATAGAGGGACTTGATGGGGATAAAGGATGTTTCCAGGTGGTGGTGATCTTTGAGTTGGGCTCATCCTCTTAAAGGATGAAGTGGGCAGTGGATCATGGACAGAGAAATCTGAAAAAGCAAGATGAGTTCTGGAACTCAAGTATAATTGATGGACATTGTCAGAGGGGTGAGGGTTTGGTGAGAGCTGGGCTTCGAAGCAAATCATGAGGGGCCGTGAATGTTGCAGTTGTAGACTGACCTGTGACTTGTGAAAGATTTAAATAAAGGAAAGACAGCCACATCCAGGAGTAAAACCCTGGAGTTGGGTCTTATTGTCTGAACTTCTCTGAATTCTTAGTTGTGTTTTTTTTTAAATCAGAGTAGAAAAAGAAAACCCAAGGGATCGCAAAGGTTTATTAAAACAAGTTATGAGAAATTTTAGGTTCTTGATTAATAAATAACACAACTCCCTTGTATTTCTTAAATTTATAAGATATTAACAAGATCTATCATTTCCTAAATAAATAAATAAGCTTAATGAAGAATTAATAGGAATAAATAAAATGAGATACAGTGAAAAAACATTTATAATAAACCTGATCTTCCTCTATGTTTTGGGAAATAGCATGTTTCTTGAGTGTTTATATGATAATTTATGATAATTTGCCTTCATTTTAGATTCTGCCCCCAAACTCAAGCCTTTGTTCCAGCTTTATTATAGGACCAAATTTCAGTCCAGTGTGTATTATGTAATCTGTGTATATTTCCTGCCCATGTGCCGCTCCACCTTTTTAGAGAAATACTTTCTTGAACATACACATTAAGTTGTATGTGGTCCCCATTTCATGTATTGTAGACAAACCACACCTTCTTGAAGATTGCCATGGTTTCCCTGGGAGTCACACATTTCAAGGTTACCTCCTGTTTTGAATTTCAGTTCTCACTGATTTCATTTCTTTTTCATAAAAATCATACATGCTTATTTAGGGTATTTTTCTCCCCTAAATAAAAGAGTGGTATCTTTTTAAGAAAAATTTTGCCTTCCTTCTGGACCAAGCAATATGAACTACAAACAGCTTCTAAGGTAATAATGTTTTCTTTCCTATTATAATAATACCTTACATTATTACATGTATCATAATTCCATAGTACATTACAGTTTCCAAACATCTTCATAACAGAGCAGCTATGATTGTTCTCACTTTAGAGGAGAATGGAACAGGGAACTAACATTTATAGACTGTCTTTTATGAGCTAGGCAGTGTGCTTCTGGCTTTACATGCTTTATCTCATTAGCATATCAAATTTAATTAAGCACATTTCCCCAATTAGCCTCACAACAATTTTGAAAGGAAGGCATTTGTAACAGTTACACCATATATAAATCACACCAAAATGTAGCTGCTAGACAACAAATATTCATTATTGTACCATTTCTGCCAGTCAGGACTGTGTGGGTGAGCTGGATACCCTGGGTCAGGGACTCTCAAGAGGCTGCGGTTGTGCTGTTGGTCTGGGCTGTGGTCTCACCAGCTTCCAAGCTTCCTTACCTGGCTGTTGAAAGGTCAGTTTCTCACCTGGTTGACATCTCCCTCAGCTCACTGCCACTCTGGTCGCCTTCAGCTGCAGACAGCCTGTAGCTATGCTCCATGGTGCTAACTTCCCTCAGCAACTGAGCAACAAAGTGGCGAGAGCACTCCCGGTGGAAGCCACGGTTCCTGGTCTCTTTGTAACGTAGTCTTATAGTCTCGTTGCTCAGAAACAGCATTTCTTTCACTACAGTCTGTTGTTAAAAGTAAATCACTGTATTCAGCCCACAGTCAAGGGGAATGCATGATACCAGTGGAATTATGGGGGCCACCTCCTAGGTTGTCTACGTAACATTGTATCCCCACTTTGTAGGAGAAAAGCCAGGTTAAAGAGATTGACCAACCCAACTCTGGTCTTAAACTGTCAAGTGGAACAGCCAGCAGTAAACGCTGACTTCAAAGTTCTCAGAAGAAAATGAAATTCTGTTGGTCCCTGAAACCTTTTTTTCTAGTAAGGAAAATATCTAAATCATAAAAAAATAAACCCATCTCAGAAATTTATGAAAAACAAAGCAGAGTCCTTTGGTGATTTCCTGAGGCCAGTACAGATTCAGCCACAACCTTTACCTCAGTGGTTCCCAAATGCTGCTCTCCATCTCAGAAACAGTGGTGGCCAGTCTGCAGCAAACTAAGAAAAATAAGGACCATGTAGACGTTTTTATAAAGATAAGTATTCAATTAAAAGAGTTTTGTTGTTGTTGTTTTTAATTGCTGCTAAGAACACAATGTGAGATCTACCCTTTTAACAAAATGTTAAGTATACAGTACAGTATAGTTGACTATGGGTACGATGCAGTACAGCAAGCATCTAGAACTTTCCATCTTATATAACTGATGCTTTAAAATCACTGAACAACAGTTCCACATTTCCCCCTACTCCCAGCACCTGGCAACCATCATTTTACTTTCTGTTTCTGTGAGCATAACTATTTTAGACACCTCATCTAAATGGAATCAGTCAGTATTTGACCTTCTGGGTTTTAATTCATTTTGCATAATACCCTCAAGTCTCATTCTTCTTGTCGAAATGGCAGAATGAAGACTCCAAGAAGATAACAGGAATTTCTTTGTCCTTATTTTTATCCTTTCTATTTTCGGGTATTAAAATGCTCATTCTTTTAATTATTGCTGATAATTAAAAGGTAGTTTTCTAAAAAAAATCACCTTCTTACTTGGCCAAAAGAATAATATGTAACACTGATAGATTCTGAGATTCTTATCTGAAATTTTGCTGATCTTTGAAAGTTCGAAATTTAGAAGCCTCTGCTTCACCCCACGGTTAAATGAACCTGTGATGGGGTCTTGGTGGCCAGAATGATGATCGTGAGTTTGAGAAATAAGTTCCTCAACTGCTAAAGAGAGTGTCAAGTATGTTTAGGGCATTTGAGAAGAGAAGGAAGTGGGATTTCCTGTGCATTTGTACAGAGTAAAAAGACATTGTCTTCCCTCCAAACTTTTAGAAAATAAAGTTTTAAATATTATAGTAGTTTTAGATATACCATCCGGGATGATAGTACAGTGGGTTCTCTGTGTCCCTTACCCAGCTTCCCCTACTGCTGACATTTTACATGGTGCTGCACGTAATCCTAAAAAGACACAATCAGAATGCCAAAATCCCCAAGGTAGAAATCCCAAAAGTTTGAAATCCCAAAAGTCTGAAATCCTAAAGATCTCACATTTTTGGGAGATTGAAATTCTGAAAACAGATTGCTGGAGTACATCAACAATTTCTCTCAAGGACATTGCTGGGCCTTTTGAAAGGAGGATGGTCTCTGAGGACACCTGGAACATGGA
The DNA here is from genome assembly GCA_004024925.1 of Scalopus aquaticus. Classification (NCBI taxonomy): domain Eukaryota; kingdom Metazoa; phylum Chordata; class Mammalia; order Eulipotyphla; family Talpidae; genus Scalopus; species Scalopus aquaticus. The sequence goes on from PVIJ01004476.1 coordinate 44,517, forward strand.
CACGACTTGCACTTATGTTTAGAGCATGTTGGCAGTCCAAGGACTTGTCAGTAGCACACAGGTGTCCAACCTTGGCAAACAGGGTGACACCTGGCCATCATGAGGAAATAATGTTCTGTCTCTGTGATACCAATGTGGTCCCTCACATTGAGGTCAACTGGTACCCCAAACTTCTTACCACTTCACTGCCAGGGAGCAGTTTTATGGGCTTCTCCTGTCATGTTTTGAGTGATTGGGTCAGAAGGAATGAGAGAAAAACATTCAGGACAATAGCAGGCCAAGAACTACCTCCACTAACTGGAGCTCCCACCTATTACTGCTTTTGCCCTCTCGCCCCTCTGGGATTGCCTGTTTTCCCCAAGGGGATGGCTGTTTTCCAAAGTTTGGCTTTCAGGGTCTCAATCTTTCTGGATTGTGATCTTGGGAATTTCATGGTTTTTTTTTTTTTTTTTTTTTTTTTGTATTTATACCCTCAGGATTCAGGCATACCTAATGTGCTACTTAAATATGAAATGTTTTCCTTGACCTAGTTTTCTAAGATACCCTCTTAATGATCAGTATTGAAAATGTGTCCCCATTCACATGAGGGAAAAGAAAAATTATGAAGGCTCAATTTAGAATAATAAATTGAAAATGTGTACATTCAGAATCCACAAAACTCTTGAATCTGTATAGCTCTTAACCGAAAACACAGAAAAAGATGTGTAACCGACTTGGCTCTTAAGGTGTAGGACTAAGAGTAGAAGAAACAGTTTCTAAACCTAGGAGACATAGCTACCAAAACAATTATGTTCAGTCACATTTTTTGACTTGATTATGTCAAGTCTTGAAAACAGCTAGGTGTATGCCACATGGAGGGTGTTAAGAGTTAAGTTGTGTTCCCCTAAAAGGTACGTTCAAGCTTCATCGCCTGTACTGTGCATGTGATCTTATAGGGTTTTTGCAGATGAAATCCAGTTAAGATGAAGTCATAGTGGATTAGGGCCCCAATCCAACTGGTATCCTGCTAGGAAGGAGGAAATCTGGACACACAAGGACAATGTCGTGCAGTGACAGAGGCAGAGACAGGCTGACACATCTACAAGCCCAGGAAAGCCCAAGATGGCTGGTAATCACCAGAGGCTGGAGAGAGGCTAGAACAGATCCCTCAGCGGCCCCCAAAGACATCAGCCCTCCGGGTACTTTGATTTTGGACTTCTAGGCTCCAGAAATATGAAACAGTAAATTTCAGTTGTTTTACACCACCCAAGTTTGTGGGAATTTGCTATGGCAACTCTAGGACATTAATGTACAATAGATGGAACAGGGAAGAATATAGCAGACAGAAGATTCAACATTGTGAAGACTGGATTGTGAAACAGCCTGGGCGGTTTAGGGGAGATTCGCAGGACCTTTCCATAGGTGGATATTAGATACTGATCCCATCCTGAAGAGGCTGTTGCAACTATCTATTGTTTTAAACAAGGTATGTATAGACTTTCCAAAACACCAGCTGTGTATCTACAGTAAGGGAGAACATTTAAGGTCTGGAAATACACTATTATGCAAACTTGCTTGCTTTATGCATTTCTCTAAAAATTGGGAAGAATTAGTCCTCTTATAGTCCAAATATGGTTAAAGAAAACTGTAATTGGATATCTTTCCTGTCAAAAGTCACAAAAAGAGCCCTCTCCCATCTCCTCTTACTGAAACATTAATGTGAACTTGGCTGTAGACTGACGGCAAATTCCCGTGTATCTGTCCCTTGCCAAGGAACTCATGTAGCACTGGGACCTAGGATAACTGGCGTGAGTGGGAGGGCAATGAGCTATCCCCAGGAAGCTCACTGCTAGAGGGAGGATACACTTCCTTCTAAGGAGAGAGGCTCTGATCACCAGATAGCCTTTTGTGCTTGTGTGGGGCTCAACTCTCCTCCACAGGAATATTGAACACACATTTAAAAAGTTATTAGTTTGAAGTGTCATTTAGATTTGCTAGGGGAAGGCAAGGGGGCAGGCAGGCTCTTGCATGTCTTTCTCTGTCCTCTCAGAGCCCCACCTGCTGTAATTCTAATAACAGCTGTTACAAAATGAGCTCTTCCTTTGTTTCAGGACAAGAGCTAAATAATTTAGGAATAAGATTAGATTTGATGTTCAAGTCAACACTAAGAGACAGGGACTGTTATTATTCCATGGTTTAGAGAGGAAACTTAAGTCACATGACCATATAAGTGATGGAGCTAAAATTGATAATCAAACTCCAAAGCACCACTAATATTGGGAGGTGACTGAATCAGGAGAATGATGGTGAAGGAAAGGAAAATGGCATCAGATCTTAGACAATCTGAGGTATCCCAAAAAGGATATTGGACTTTGTAAATAACCAGAATCCACTGAAAAGTTTTGAAACAGAGGAGTCAAAGAGTGCTCAGCATTTTGGGGATCTTCAAAATGTATCAGTGGAATGCACATACTCAAGCTGTGGTTCACAAGTCACAGGGAATAGATGGCGGGGGTGCAGGACAGGAGCAAAGGAAGCAGGATAGGAGACTGGTGAATAAGTCAGATGAAAAAGAGCTGAAATTTCTTAGCATGATACTCAGGGTTCAACTAGCTGCATATAGGCAAACCCTCCATACCAGCCCTTCTTAATACCTTGCTTTTCCCGGAACATGACACACTTGTCCCAGATTTTTCATAGGCTGCTTCTCCTGCCTGGAAGTCTATCTTTTCCATTTTTAACTCAGGGGTTGTCCATTAATCCTTAAATATTTAGCTCTTGTTTTACTTTTTCTCTAAGGCCTTGTTTTTCTTGCTCTCTCATCTCCTACGACCAAGATAAATACATTATCTTCTTGGTCCTCAGATAACACTTTAGTTATGTTGGGTAAGAGCCTTTACAGTATATCAACTCATTTTACAAGGTTTTCACCTGCTGGTTCATGCATCCAATAAGCATTGGTAGAAACCTATGCTCCTCTATAATCCACATGGTTTCAGTGCATATTTGTTTTACCATTTTACAATGTTTTTATAAATACTAACAACACCCTTACATAGCTTCCTTTGGGTGTGCAGACAGTGGAGCCAAAGCAATATCAGGACCTCAGAAGTGACATATTCATTGTATAAGCCTGGGCAAAATGACTCCATCATCCTACTTTTTTTTTTTTTTTTTGCATCAGAACTGAATACAAATTTCCCTTATAGCATCTATATTTGTAAGTGAGCTTATTTCTGATTATAAAAGCAATATAGTGAATGTAAATTAGTGTGAAAATACAAAAATACATTAAAAAAAATTAAAGTCATCTATACCAGAACTTGGGAAAATTCCATTAATATTTTGATGTATTTCCATTCATATATACATATGATTTATTTATGCATATGCACATATTTAACAGAGTTAAGATTATGCTGCAAAAGCATTTTTGCACTCTATTGGTACTGCTTAACATTCTATCATAGGTATCTTCTACTGTAGAAAGAATTTTTGGTAAATATAAATTTGAATGATTACATGGTTTCTGTTACATTATTATATTATTACTTGTTTAACCAATCTCCTATTATTGGACATTTAAGTCATTTCTTGTCTATAGTTATTATATATGATATTGCAATACACAGCTTTATAAGAATGTCTATGACATGTCTTTTCATAGTAGCTAAAAACTAAAAATAGCCCAATCCCTGTCCACAGAAGAATAGAGAAACAAATTATTATATATTCCACATACTGGAATACTACTAAGCAATTTAAAGAAACAAACTATCCATACACCAAATAACACAATGAATCTTTTTTTTTAAAGATTTATTTATTTATGCATACAAGCTGGGGTACAGGCCAGAGGCATGGGGTGGTGAGAGGGTTCACCAGAGACAGAGTGGGGAGCAGAACAGGCAGATTGATGGAAATGCACTGCTGAGGGGAGCAGCAGGCGAGGCAGGAGAGGTCTGCCACGCCATGTGGGAATCTCCCCAGCTGGGCATCAAATTCGCGATGCTGCTGCCGACAGCTCCACAGTATAGTGCTTAACCACTGCACCACCAGGGAGGCCCAGCACAATGAATCTTGAAATCATTATGTTGAATATAAGATGCCAGACACAAAAGAGAACATGCTGTATGATTCCATTTGCGTAGTATAAAATAATTTGAATTGAACAATGGTAGTAGAGATTAGATTCTTGAGGATGCAAGATTTTGGCTAGAATGAACAGGATGGAACTTTCTGGAATGATGGACATCTTAGAACATCCAGGCTGCTTTAATAAAAATACCATAAATTGAGTGACTTATAAATATCAAACATCTGTTTCTCATTGTCCTGGTGGCGGGGAAGTCCAAACTCTTGGTGCAGGAGATTCAGTGGTGAAAGCCTGCTTCCTCGTGGTTGGTGCATTCTCGCTGTCTTCATGGGATGGAGGGACAAGCAAGCTCTCTGAGGCTTCTTTTATAAGACACTAATTCATCCCATGGGTTTTGCCCTCATGACCTAATCAGGCCCCACCTCCTAATACTATCACCTTGGGGAATAGGATTTCAATATATGAATCGGGGGAGACACATTCTGACCATAGTAATGCAGATGGCTATGCCTTAATTGAAATGATGGGTACATAGGTATATACATTTGTCAAAGTTCATGTATATATATATACATTTATATATATATATATATATATTTAAAATCCATGCTCTTTATAACGTGTACATTACATCTTAATTTTTTAACTTAAAAATTATAATAAATTGCTTTTAAGACTATTTCTGCTCTATCTACTTAAGTGGTACATCTTAGTGTAAGTTTCTATTTTATTTATTTCTTGGCTATGAATCATATTGTTCTGTCTCTGCATATCAATTTTTAAAAACCTTCTCATTGGGCACTGTGGATGAGACATGATCCAGAGATTCTGGATTCTGTAATTTTCTTTTCAAGACTTTTTGTTGTTCTTCAGATAGGTAACCAATTTACTGAACAGTCTGAACTCATTTTGCTTTGACTTTATGATTTGTTAAGAAAGATGTATGGAGAGACTTAGGTTTTATCTAAGCAGCTCTAGTCAGGCAAGACTCAACCTCTAAATTTTGTCCCATGTAGATTTTTTTAAGACTGTTTCTGGTTCCATAAAGTTGGTTTTAAAATAGGTATTACTTGTAGCATAGCCTTTACCAAGCAGGGTTCTCCATTTGACACTATATAAAACACCCACAAAATAATTTGAGTACTTTTTTTTTTCAATTTTTCCCTCAATGATACAAAATAACATTATTTTGAATTAGGAGTCAGTGAACTGTGGTCTTTGGACAAAATCTGACCCATCTCTTATTTTTGTATGGCAAATGAACTAAGAATAGTTTTATACTCTTAAATACTTACATTTAAAATGATTATAAAAGTACCTACATAATAACTGATTTTGCCCCTTGGCCCACAAAGACTACCAAAAAAAGTGTTTGGCCCCTTTAAAAAACTAGTAGCTGACCCTTATTCTAGATCTTAGGAAAGAAGCTAATCTACTATAATCAATTGATAACTTAAGAGTATTAGACCTTATTTATCTCATGGAACAAACTCCAGTTAAGAAAAATATTAGGGATATTACTTACTCCTAAGGCATCTATGTTTTGATATTTTAGCTGGATGCCTAGGTGATATGGATATATTACAAAGATCTCTTCACTACAGATGAGCTATAATTTCCATGTTTCCCAGCACTACCGAGCCTCTAGTATCACTGTTCCACTGTCAACACTTTAGTAACGACTCCTTGGGAAGCTTTGGTTAGTCTTGCCCTTTGGCAGATATATATTAGTCCTTAATCAAGAACCCATGGGTGAAACCACAGAACTTCTCGATTCCCTGTCTGCATAACTTCCTTTTCTCTATTTCCCACTCATCAGGGGATGAATATTTATCTCTCCAAAATGATTAGGTAGCAGTCCTACCCCTGCTATGATGGTATTTGGGACGTATGGACTTTGGGAGGTAATTAGGTTGAGATGAGGTCATGGGATGGACCCCCACGGTGAGACTAGCATCCTTAAAAGAAGAGGAGGAGCCAGAGCTCTTTCTCTCTGTAATGTGATGACCCAGTGAGAAGGCAGCTGTCTACAAGCCAGGAAGAGGGCACTTACAGGAACTGAAGCAATGAGTTCCTTGATCTTGAACTTTCCAGATCCCAGAACTGTGAGAAAGAAATGTCTGTTGTTTAAGTCACTTAGCCCAGGGCATTTTTTGTGACAGCCCAAGCTGACTGAGACACCTGCCCTGCAGATTCCAGCCTCTTCAGCTGTCTCAGATTCTGATCTCTGCCTCTTCAGCTCAAGAAGACTCTGTGTTCTGTTTGAACTGTTTAGTGGGATCCTGACCCCCAGCCGGCTTTTCGTCCCCGCTCCAACCTTTCAGCTTCTGGTGATAGTACTCCTCCCGCCGAAATCACCCAGAATCCTGAAACTACCACTGAAGTGGTGAGATCATCTACAAAGTGTTTTCTCAAAGGACAAGTTGGATAGCAAAAAAGAGCCGAGTTCAAATAAAAACAATCAGCGTCAGTAATACCTCAAAGTTATATTCATGCTGCAAGTTACTCTGAATCTAGTTGTGTATTGGAATTTCCTAAGCAGCATTAAAGATATATTCTTAGTGATTTTTTATCAGCATGTAATTTTAAATGGGGAGGGGGGACATCATAGAAGCAGCCTAACACTGAGTCTCAAACATGTACATTTCAGAATGCTGCTGGTTATTCTCTACTTTTTTCTATCCCCTGGACCGATTCTCTCTCTTGCTGCCCTGTCCTGAGCCTCAGGATGCTGAATCCTGCAGACTGTATCCTCTGCTGGTAGCGATCAGAGAGGCTGCTGTCCAGTGTCTCTTCCCAGGAGCCCCTCCCATAGTTCTGGTTTTGATAATGACTATTCCCTGTACAGTTAGAACCAATAGTTTGCTATTACTGGCTTGCTAAATTTTCAGTAATTTTCTGAGCTAGTTGTTAAAAATAAAGCATATAAAATAATAATTACATAAAGTAATTTAAAATAGGTACTCAAACCCCATCACTTCTTGGTTATTTGACTGCACTTAACTGCAGGTAAAGGTTATTTGCACCTATTGAGCTTGCATGTTGGAATCCTATTTAAAGGCAGGTGCCTCTGCATCTCTTCCCAGCACCATGTTCCCTCACTTCACATTGGTAGCTTGAAATTGACCATGACAGGAAGATTTCGACTTTGAAAATCAGCAAATATTACTGTAGGGCTTTTTCCTCCCTGAAGTGCAGGTGGTTCAACATTTGCGAAAGTAAATCACTAGCCACAGTTTCTGGGGACAACTCCGCCTCCATTCCAGCCCAAAGCTCGCCTTGCCTTAATAACAAGTGTGTTCCCACTGGGGCTTGGGGCCAGGAATGATAACAGCTACTCGCCAGGGCCAGCACCTGCATTCTTGTTGGTTCTCTTACTTCTGACCACACCTCTCAGAAAAGGCCCTTCCTCAAACTCGCTTCAGTGAAACACTTTCAAGCATATTATCTGCTTCCTACTGGGTCCCTGGGCCATTGCCAGAGACCAGTGGGTCCCAAAGTTCAAATTACAGAAGATAAGCACTTTAAAAAAGATTCATTGGTTAAATAAGTCTCAGAAAGAGAGCGTCCAACAAAGTTGGAATGTTTCATTGCTGTGGAACTTCTCACATACTTTAATGTAGCCAATGGGTTGTGGGCAGGCATAAATTTTCTTGATTTTTTTTTTTCCCAAAAAGAATTTTTTGTGGGCCTCTCTGGTGGCACGCGGTTGAGCGCTGCGCTGTGGAGCTGTTGACAGCTCCTGACGTGAGTTCGACGCCCAGCTGGGGAGAATCCCACATGGTGCGGCAGACCTCTCCTGCCTCGCCCGCTGCTCCCCACAGCAGTGTATTTCTGATCTGCCTGTTCTGCTCCCCGCTCTGTCTCTGGTGAACCCTCTCGCCACCCCATGCCTCTGGCCTTTACCCCCGCTTGTATGTATAAATAAATAAATCTTTAAAAAAAAAGAATTTTTTGCAAGCAATTTTCCAAGAATATTCCCAATTAGTCATTTTAGAAAATCAGTATTTGGACCTATTATGGAAATTGACCTAAAAGAGAAGATTCTTTAATAGGAGAGGTAGTATTTTATTTTTTAAAACTAATTGAGCTGATAGATGCTGCTATTTTTATAAATATTTACTAACATCTCTTTTATTCAATGACATTGAAAACAAAGTGCAATCCACATAAGCACACATCTCAAATGTCTGAAGATTATCCTTAGAGACAATAGAAGCAAATTTAAATCATCTGAATGGAAAGTATTTTAAAATGCATGATGTCTTTATGATGTATGTATGATGACTATTTGAAACATTTCTCAGTATGATTTGGGGGTCAGTAGCTATTGATTTGCCTCTACATTTAGTGATTCTAAACTGCTGGTTTTGTATTTCTATGCGTGTGCTTTAGATCTTTCCTATTATATCACTCTGTCAGGTTGTCAACCATCATTGCTTACAATTGTCAATGTGTCTAATTCTAGCTTCCCTCTTTGCTTCTAATCTTCTCTAACATGGGGATCCAGATATCCAAGCTGGTTAGGACTTATATACAGTAATGACAGATAGTTACTCACTGTATTCTAGTTTGATAATGTTACCAGGTAACTGACCCCACCTAACAGACATAATACATCACATGCAGCCCAGTTTGAAGCAAAGTGAAAATGAAGTTGAGTCTGTTCAATTATAAGTATGTGCAGCAAATTTTAAATGTAAAAAAAAAAAAACAACCTCCAAAGTATATTTTGTGGAAATTAACCCTTTGGCCTAAAGTTTTTATTTCCACAAAATAGCTTTTAAAGTCCAAACAACTCTTCATTATTTGGTAAAACTAAGTCTATTTTCTTGACAGCCATTTTGTGAGTTTCATGTCAGACAAATTTATTCTGAAGGGAAAAATAAATGTTCACTTTCTGCTTTTTTTTTTTTTTTTGGACTAGCTTTTCAATCCAGGATTGAAATCATCTCTGTGGGATGACAGCTCAGAGAACCCAAACATCTGAAGGAAAGAGAACACAAAAATCACAAGAGAAACCCCAAGGAGCTCTGAAAAGGCGCCCGCCTGAGGCAACACATACTTACACAAGCTTCCATTATGCATGAAGTTACTGAGGATCGTTGCAATGGCTCATGGGAGACCTATTTACATGGATTTTGTTACAGACACTAACCACATTTTGAGTCAGACAGAGTGGTGTCTGATGTTAAATAAATAAATAAAACCCCCCTCATGAAATAGCATCTCTTCCCGTCAGGAGTCATGGGTGTGACTCGTGACCTTCAAGCTGTGTTTGGACTTGGCGAAGGGTGGTCATCAGTCCAGTTCAAGGACTGATCTTTGTCATTGATTTTTGGAAAGGTATAATGTTTTGGTTGGTACTGGGAATGTGTGGTGAGGCATAAATGCACACACACAGGGAAATGTTTATTTTGGTTTGTTTTTATATGTTTGGGAAGAAATTTGAAAGAGCGCTAGTTGGTTGAAGGACATTGCTTCCTTAAAAGTTGCTGTTCATGGTGATAAAAATTATGATGGGCACTACCATTACGGAGTTTCTTGATGAGCAGTGTGCTAGGTGCTTTGTCTACATTCATACTTCTAATCCTCAGCACAAATTTATGTTAATCCCTTTCTACAGGTGGACAAGCTTACACTTAGAAAGGCTATTCAACTTGCTCAAGTGTACAAATCAGGGAAGTGATGAAGCTGAGATAAAAACATGAGGTCACTTGCTCCATTGAATTGTTTAATCAGCCACCCTCTCTCTCTCATGCTGCAGGCACATGGATTCAAGCACTTCGAGCCTCAGGTATGGATTGTAGCCGATGTCCCCTAACTGGCTCTGGGTAGCTGACCTTTTCACCTTTGAAATGTCATCTATTCTTATCTTCCTGTTGCTCAGTTCTCCTTCACTAGGAGGGGCACCCCCACCTCTCCTCTCTTCTTCTTAAAGGAGCCAGGCATCTTTAGTCTGATTCTCAGAAACTTCCAGTACTCGATCCCAACTACCTTCTGGCTTCCTCTTCCAGTACTTTTAGGAACTTAGGGAACTTAAGTTCCTATGCATGTTCCTATGCTTAAGTTACCTTAAAGCACTAGACCTTTCCCTGGTCACTGTAGACTTCCCTATTGGTATCATAATTTCTACTTACAATGTCTTCTGCCTTGTCTACATATCTAAATTCTACTTGCCCTTCATGGCTCAGCTGCAGTGCTATCTCCTCCACGAACAACTCGTTCCCCAACTAGAACTGCTATCTCCCTCCTCTGAGGCCTGTGATAGTTTACACATACCTTTCCCAAGGATTTTGTCACCCAGTACCTGGGGCACCCATTCCTGATGACCAGTTCTCATTTTGATATTCTATTGGGACCATTCCTGCCTTGTTCACAGAAACCTCACCTTCATCTTAAGCATATAATAGTAAATAACTGTTACATGAGTGAAAAGATTTTTTTTACTGTAATATAGTCTTTTACTGAAATATATACACACAAAAGAGAGAAAATCATATACAGAGCAACCAATTATTGCAAAGTGCATGCTCATTAAACCATAACCCAGGATAAGAAATTGAACATTAAATACCCTCCCCTATGCCTGACCTCATTTCTCCTCCTAATTATTACCTCTCTTCTCTTTCCCAAAGTTAGCCATTATTATGAGTTGTAATACCACAGATTAGTTTTGACTGCTTCATAATTTTATATAATGCAATCATGCGAATGTGGTTTTTGGTGTCTGGCTTCTTTAGCTCAATATTAGGTTTGTGAGATTTATCCAAGTTGTTGCATGTGGTTGTAGTTTGTTTATTTTTATTGCTGAATAGTATTCCATGGCATAAATATACCATGATTTATTTGTTCATCCTATTCTTGATGGGCATTAGAGTTGAGACATTAGGTCTGGATGGAAATTCCAGTTTGGGACTATTACAAATAATGTTGCTATGAACATTTTTCAATGGTGCTTGTATTTTTAGTAATGATTATGATATTGAGTTTAACACAATCCAAATTGATTTCAGGGTAAATTGTTGTGTAGATGAGTGTTTAAAATGTTTCCAATTCTGTGTTAGGCAATGAGCAGTATTAGTATAAGTGCAAGGATTACTGAAATAGAAATCCAATGTCCAATCAAAAGAGTTTTAAATACCAGGGCATCTGGGAGTTAATGTAAGCCCATGCCCAAATGCCTGCAAGGTAATGATGGTAATAAAAGGAACGTCAGAACTGTCTGAAATCCATGTTCTGTGCTGCAAACTACACCTGCATGTCATTCGGTACATGTACCAAACTGAAATCCCACTCAAAGCCAAATCACATTTTGTTTTAATTGCTTCCTATTCATGTCCTGGAGAGGGAGGGGCTGCTGCCCCGGGGGGGTATGAGGTTGGCCGAGCACAAAGCACCCAACACTGGACAGATGAGCTGACAGCAGGTTTGTTAAGCACACAGATTCACAGCCTGGGAAAGGAAAATGCTATCACCCTGCAGAGTCCCTTGGGTTTGTGCGTAGGAACAGAGAGAGTGATTGGGGGGCTGGGGCCAGCTTTGTAGTATTCAGAGGGTGGGTGACCTTGGCTCCTACAGAGGATGTGATTGGCCTGTTTGAATAATCCTGTGGGCTGGAAGGTGCCAAAACCCACTATTCATGGATAAATGGGAATGGTGCCTGGTCCCCTGGCTAAGGGGTGTTGGTTAGATAGTCCTTATTTTCAGGAGCAGAGTGGAGAGGTACACTCGTGGGTAAACTGTCAGGACCCCTCCCTATTTCTCCAGCTATTAAGGTGGCACGCAGTACTGGGTCCAAATAGAAAGTCTTATGCCACTGCATGCAGGAGGAACAGGGGTTCCACCAAAACTGAGGACAGGATCCAAGATGTGACCAGGGTCAGCAGCAATGGGTGACAGAGATAATTCTCCTGCAGACCGCAGAGAGGTTTTAAAAAGGAATTTAAATAATAAGGAATTTGTCAGTGCTTCTCATGCTTCCCCATCAACATCTACCTAAATGCTTTGCTATTTTCCTTCCAGGGAAGATAGCAGAGCCCAGGTAAGTGCTATCAACACTAAATATAATGTGCATTCCAGGAGTGGCGAGCAGCAGTGTGGATGTGTGCACGCGTACATGTCATGAGAGAGAATTTCACGTAGATTTTTAAGTTGATTGCCATGAATTTGGTATATATCCTGTGCCCTCATCACAGGTTTTTTTTTTTAACATGGTCATTACAGGGGCCTCCTTGATGGTACAAGGGGTTAAGTCTCAGCACTTATGAAGCTATCTGCAGCCACTGCAGCATGAGTTCAATCCCCAGCCAGGAAGCTTCCCACATGGCTCAGCAGACCTCTCCTGTCTCGCCCGCTGCTCCCCTCAGCAGTGTATTCCAGTAGATCTGCCTGTTCTGCTCCCCACTCTGATTCTGGTGAATCCTCTCACCCACCCCCCACACCTCTGGCCTACACCCCAGTTCTTGTATGCATAAATAAATAAATCTTAAAAAAAAAAGTGGTCATTGCAATGCTATTTTATGTCCTTGGCTTTGATCTTAGATATGGTCAATAAGCTTCTGGAGGACAAAAATAATTCCTTTTCATCTTCACGTTTTCCCCAGGACCTACTAGAGTGCTTCTGTTTGAAAATAAATGCCAGCTCAGCATCTTGGTCAGATCATAGCAAAGGTAGAGGCAGAGTAAACATTTGGTGTTTGACATTTGGTGACTTCGATGACAGAACCTCACCACATGTTGGTGGGCAGCGCATCGCCTCCTGGGCAGCGCTGAGCTTGTCAGAAATGCAGACCCTCCTGTGCCCCTGGTCCTGCTGAATTGAAACACCTCCCTCCCCCGCCCCCACTTCCGCCACCAGGGTCTCATGGTCTCCTAGCTGTCTGAGAAGCACAGGAGTAGAAGACCCCTCTCAGGATGTGGGCAGGGCTGTCCCCAGGACACCTTCCATCAGGATTCATGTTCCCTGAAAACAAGAAAGTGCTGAGTGTCCTCTCTGCCCACACTGGTGTAATTGAAAACTAATTCTACAATAACCAAATATTTCATCAGAGGATGCATTGGGTTTCTTCTTTAAAGCAAAAAAGAAAGGGAAATGGCTTGGGAATGGGAAATAGGAGAAGGAGACACGGAGAGACTCAGTCCTGGAGAGCTGGGAGGCAATCACGATGTCCCTATGCCTGGGATTTGATCCTTATAAAGTGAGGACATTTTGACAGATTCGCTTCTCATTTCCATTTACTTTCTTCTTCATGCCTGACTATATTGTTTTGCTTTGATTTGCATAATGTCTGACGCCAAGAACTTTGGCATCTGACTTGAAAGTTTCTAACCAGAAACTTGCCAATAGAACAAAATTAGATGAGGGGAGAGGTATGAAAACAAAAGCTTGGTGCCTTTCCCTTTGCAGAAGGGAGAATTTGCTTAAGCTGCCTTTTCTGTCACCCAAAACGTGGGCTCCTAATGCGAGAGTGTTTCTACGGCTCATTTCGCACATGAGCTCATTCCTCAGGAAAGACCCAACTCATTGCATGAAGAACCTGGAAAAACCTGAGTCTATGTTCCAGCAAGCACTCAACTTTAACTGTTGGAGAAATAGTTCTATGTGATTTTTGTTTGTTTGTTTCAATCAGCACACCATCTTTGCTATCAGTTACCTAATGCTTTTCTTTAAATCAACTATCTTTAACACAAATTTATTTGGAGGGTTTGCTTAGCAAGGTTCTGAACCTGTTATCTGCTCTGCCTTTGTTTGGAAAGTAGGCTGGTCCCTGCCTCCAGGTCCAACATTTTAGTGGGGAAGGGAGACAGACCATGTCAAATAAACTGATAAATGTGTAAGATAATGCTGGGCAGAGGCAGTACTGTGACTATACTGGTTTCCAGAGGGAATGGTGGGGGAGGGAACGGGGCTGGGAAGGGAAAAGACATTATTAGCAGGGGAGTTTTGGTAGAGAGTGAGTGAAGCAAGTGCACATATGAAGGTGTGAAGTTGTACCCCCAGAATTACACACATTTACAATAATGTAAATGACAATTTTGCAAATTAATAGAATTTTACAAATGAATAAATTTACTAAAATAATTTTTTTAAAAAGCACCCAGCTCAAATAGACTGTAGGTTCCCACACTGTCCTCAAGGCTTCAAACATGTGATCCCTGAAAGAACTCTGGAGTGTGGATACGATGATCATTTTATAGATATCAAATCGAGGTCCTGAGGAGTTAAATTATTTCTGCAGTTCTACTGCTTCTAAGTGTCAAAGTTAGCATTTGAACTCTGCTCAAAGAACTGCCTTTTGGTGCCCTGCTTTCCCAACACTCAGTTATTCAGCCGCTTCCAACTCAACGATGTCAGAGGGACCCTAATCAGGACTGTTGTGCATCTGTCCGAACCAGCTTGAACTAACTTTTTATTCTATTGTGTTTTCATTTTCCATGGAAACCTGAACAACTGGGGATTGATTAGGGGTTTTGCTTGAATGGCTCATAGTCTTAAGGATTGAGAAATTTTTCCTTGTCTTTAATATACATGACAGTAAATTTAACTTTATTAACTTATGAATGTGGCCACTATGTCCTTTCAAGGAACACTGCATCTAACTAATTCCACTCGCTACTTTCCACAAGAAAGTAAATAGAACTTGTTCTACCTCTACTGGGAACATCCTTTGACTGGGGCCTTACTTTAGGAAATTAGGAAGAATTTGTGGGCTGAAGGACACGGGAAGTCTACTTTCCTGGAAAGAGGGTTGAGTCAAAACCAAGTGGATCCAAGGCAATTTGCATATTCTTTCATGCGTCCACTTAATTAAGTTGTAGGCACACTATGGCCTCCAGGCAAGATCAGTTTCAGATCCAGCCCTGGATCTTTTTCTGTAAATAAAGTGTTATTGAAGCACAACCAGGCCCATTTTTTTTTTTTTGTTTTTGTTGTTTGGTCTATGTTTACCTTCACACTATTATGGCAGAACTGAGTCACTGCAACAGTGAATTTTATGTCCTGCAAAGTCAAGACTATTTACTCTCTGGCTCTTCAGAAAAAAAACTTTGCTACTAAAAAAATAAAATAAGAAAGAAAAAATGAACAAAGTTTGTTGCTTACTTATTAAAAGAATTATGAAGCAAACGTGTGAGCACACCAAGTAATAATGACACAGATACAGATCAGAAGGCTCAGGGTCAAGTGCAGCATCAAGGACTAACTGAGAAAATCAGCTGAGGCTTGAGGACACGGGGAATGAGGTTATGGGGGAAGGTGGCTACAGGATGAGGAGCCACTGACATCTTCTCAGCAGATTTGTCAGGTTTGCATTTTGAGTCAATAAAGTTTGGGGGGAGGGGCCTCCCTGGTGGCGCAGTGGTTAAGCGCTACGCTGTGGAGCTGTCGGCAGCAGCGATGCGAGTTCGACGCCCGGCCGGGGAGAATCCCACATGGTGTGGCAGACCTCTCCTGCCTCGCCCGCTGCTCCCCTCAGCAGTGTATTTCTGATCTGCCTGTTCTGCTCCCCACTCTGTCTCTGGTGAAGCCTCTCACCACTCCACACCTCTGGCCTGTACCCCAGCTGTATGTATAAATAAATAAACCTTTAAAAAAAAATAAAGTTTGGTGGGAGTGTGAAGGAATTGCTTCATTTGATGTATGATAACTTTTCACATAGCTGTTTACATGGGACAGTATTATTGGGCACCCGCCCCCATCATACACAATATTCTTGGGAATATTTGCAATATAGGATGAACACTTAGGATTATACTGAGAAGTCTGATTAACATGAATGACTAATATTTATATGAAACACAAGTGTGTGAGCCACATGTAGACACTGAGAACTCTCAGTGAATAAGCCCAAACAATTCCTCTTGCACTTTATGCCTTTTGGCAACTACCACAATTCTGAGAATGCTCCTGCTACTTTCCTACTCTTCATGGAGCTAAGTCTAAGCGTTACCATGGAAATCCATTTTAGGGCCCTTCAACTGAACCTGTTTTCCATCTCTGTCTGCATACTTTTACATTCTCTCCTCTCTGACCTGTGGGAAGTCTGGGGCCACAGCAAAAGTGGCCATCTGCCTACCCTCCATCTAACCAAATCACTATTATTCCCAAACTTACTGCTATCACTGCAAGGGAAGGCACAGATTCATTATTCTGATGTTAAAATTCCAATTTTGGAGGTTTCTATATTGCCAGAGAATCACTTACTAATCACATAATTCCTCTTTAACTTAGACCACAGTCCAAGTTTTTTGTCTGCCTTCTTAGCACTGTAACCCCTGACCCGTGGCAAGATCAGAAATAAGACCAATTCGGAGTCTATTGCAACAGTGGATGAGCGACCCCGAGGTGTTAAACTAAGTCAGAAGTCAGACGGCCAGAAGTGGGGCCCAAGAAATAAATAAGGCATGCAGTTGGCAGTGCTTGGTGGATAGTTGGACCTGCAGAATATGAGAAAAATTTTATGTTTCTAGCTTGACTACTGAGAATGGTGGCATCATTCCAAGAAATATAAAATATTGAAATAAAATCAGATCTTGGGGGAAGTTTGTTGAATTTTTATTAGGTTCTTTGAGGTATCTACTGATATCCAGGGGAGATTCCAATTGGGTAGAGTAGGAATCTAGTGAGGGGTCATGGCTTCTGATACAAATTTACCTCCTTATATTCGTAAGAGGGAGTTTAAAGTTATGAAAGGAGTGAGGGCCCCCGTGGGGATAGCCAGAGTGAAAATAGCCAGGAAATGAGGAAAGAGCCGCGGTGGGCCAAGATGTTTATGGAGAACACACAGGATGAAGTGCTTAATACGACTGAAGGATGGGCAGAAATGGGTAGATCCCAGACAGTTCATATAAAGTTTATACATTGTACAATAATGGTCCTTATTCTTAAGATTGATATACATAAAAATTAACAAGTAGTTTGTAAGCTGTAAAACACTCTAAAGTTATGGGATATTATTACAAGTTTGCAATTTGCTTCTAAGTAGTCAGTGTTTTATATGTATATATGTGTATAAATATGTAGACACTGGTATGATAGTGAGATAAATACAATCATTTGCAGAAACTGGAAATTTAAGGAAAACAGGTAGAATTTTGAGAGGAGTTGGTTTTCAAAGAAGGTAAAACAATGGATGAGATCTACACTTACTGGATTGTCCCTCTGGGGGCAACTTGCATTCTATGAACTATAGAGTGATTAGAATTCAGGCAGAAAGTCCCAGGCTCATTGGCATGAGGTACCAGAAGATGCAATTTATGGCTATAAAAGGGCTAGAAAGGTGGTAAAGGCTGAAACGGTGGCACCTGTAAAAGGGACATTTCCAGATCTGCATATAAACTCTTTAGATCTACAGGGTGACCTGTATGCATGGAGGAATTATCAAGGAGCTAAGTAAAACTCAACAGCTAGAAGTCTGAAAAAGCTGAGCAGAGTTTTAGCTGTTGTCCAATGTGGAGAAAACACTTTAGAGTTTATATCCTGCCAAGTTGGAGGAACTTGATATAAACCTCAAATGTTCATTTTCCATCTTCTAAATCTTTATTTTGAAATAATAATAGATTCACAGGAAATGATAAGGGGAGGTCCTATGTACCCTTCACTCCGTTTCTTCCCATGGTTATATTTTAGATATCTATAATATAATATCAAAGCCAGAAAATCAGCATTAGTACAATATGAGCACGGCCCTGTGCAATTTAATGGCATATAAGCACTATTGCAATCAAGAGTGCAAATAAACAAAACTATTCTAGCATCACAAAGATGTCTCTGTGTTGCCCCTTTATAGTCATGCCCATTCAACAACCTGCCCCCCCCCATATATTTAGCTCCTGACAATAACTAATATGTTCTCAGTCTCGAAAATTATGTCATTTTGAGAATGTTGTGTATATGGAATCATATAGTACAAGATCTTTTAATGTTGACTTTTTAAAAATCAACATAATGCTCTTGAGATCTACCTAAGTGGTTATAGGTGTAATTTTGATAGCTTCTTTTCATTGCTGAGTGGTATCCGTGATGTGGCTGTAACATAGTTTATGCAGTGATCAATCTAATGAAGGACATTTTGCTTGTTTCTAGTTTTGGTTATATATGTTATCAGGGAAAAGCAAAGTAAAACAACCAGATACCATTACATACCTATTAGAATCAATAAAATCTGGAACACAGATAAAACCAAATGCTGGCGAGGATGTTGAGTAATAGGAACTCTGAGTCATTGCCAGTGGAAATACACCAGTATAGTTATTTTGGAAGAGAGTTTGGAAGTTTCTTACAGAACTAAACCTACTTTTATCATATGATACATCAATTGTGCTCCCTGGTATTTACCCAAATGAAAATTTATGTCCACACAAAAACCTGCATGTGGATGTATGTTGCAGCTTCATTCAAGTTTTCCTACATTTAGAAGCAACTAATATGCCCTTTGATAGAATAGTGGACAAATAAACTCTGGTTCTTTTAGACAATGGAATATTAATCAGGGCTATCAAACCACGAAAAACAAGGAAGATAGTAAATCTAGACCTTTATCTGATACCTCTCACAAAAACTAATTCAAAATGTACTTAAATGATAACTCCTAAAAGAAAATATAGGAAAAAAAAGTTTCGACATGGATCTTAGCAGCGAATTTTGGGGTATGGCACCCAAAGTATAAGCAACAAAATAAACAAGCGGGACTACTATATCAAACTAAAAAACTTCCTCAAAACAAAAGAAAGGATCAAAAAAATGAAAAGAAAATATAAAATGAGAAACTATGTATCACAAACTATGTATCTAATGAGAGTTTAATATCTAAAATAGATAAAGAACTCATACAACTCAGCAAAAACTAAATAATCCAATTCAAAAATATGCAAAGGACCTGAATAGGTTTTTCCAAAGATGATATACAAATAGTCAACAGGTATGTGAAAAGACTGTCAACAACACTAATCATTAGGGAAATGTAAAACAAAACCACAAGGAGACTATCACCTCATACCGGCTCATATGGTTATTATCAAAATGGCAAGAGATGACACAAGGGAACCCTTTTGAATTGTTATTAGGATTGGAAATTGGTATAGCCACAGTTCCTCCAATAATTAAAAACAGAACTTCTGCATGATCCAGCAATTTTAGATTTTGGAAACTATCTGAAGGAAACAAAAACACCATGTAGAAGAGAAACCTGCACACCCATATTCATAGCAGCATTTTTTTTTTTTTTACTATAGCCAGTACATGGGGGGGAAGTGTGTTCATCAATGGAGAGATGGATAAAGAAGAAGTGTGGTATGAATATGTGATAGAATATTATTCAGACGGAAAAAGGAAATCCTGCCATTTACAACAATGTGAGTGAAGCTTAAAGGCAATATGCTAAGCGAAATAAGTCAGACAGAGAAATCAAATACCATAAAATTTTACTATATTTATATGAATTAAAAAAAACCAACCTCACAAACCAGAGATTCTATTTCACTGGTCAACATTGAGATCATTACTGACTTAACACTTTGTGTGCCAGCCATTTTCTGTGCCACCGCATGAATGGTATAAGCATTCAATAAAACACACACAACTCCTGAACTACTAGATATTAAAAAAACTGTAATATCTTTCATTAAACACCTTACATTTTCACCAAAACAATGTGTAAAGCTTCTAGACCGAGTACGATCAAAGAAATAGCTCCTAATAGTTTCAAATAATCCACCGTGGCGTGAAAAACCGAGACTAGATGAACACGTATTAATACGTGAGCGAACCACACAAAGTGTTAAAAAGGCCCTAATCTGTAGTATCTTGGTGTGCTGAACATGAATATAACCCTGAAAAATTTTTACTAACTCGTTTTGAAGATATTTCATATAATTCATTTTACATATTTCACCGAGTCAATTTATCCAGTAGGACTGCAACAACATCCTAAATCAGCCTAGAATGATGTCATATTGCATTGCATAATATCATCATGCACATATCATCCAGAGCTGATTGCATCATTTTCTGATGCAATGCAATACTACTGCCAGGTGGCTGCTGAAGTAAGTTGACGTCAGTTGTGCACTATAGAAAGCCCTGTCAGAAGGGCTGAGCATTGAAAATATTTCAGACATTGTGCGAGACAGTTTAAGCTACTGTTCCATAGAACTGCTATTATTTTATCCATTTAGGCACAATACAGAACAGTAATGTCTCAAAAGTGCATTAATAGCGTGGACAATTTCTGCTCTATTTGTGGGGAAGTGACATTTGCCAACCAGAAGAAAAGTTTCACTTCTCAAGTGAAGAAGGTTTATCAACTTTATTTCAGATGCAAGGTTGGTGACCAAGACAAGCCTTGGGCCCCACATATATGCTGTGCTACATGTACAACACAGCTTTCACAGTGGTGAAATGGCAAAAGACCATCAATGCCATCTGCAGTCCCCATTGTGTGGAGAGAGCGAAGCAACCAAATAAAAGACTGTTACTTTTGCTTGGTTCCTCCTCTTTCCGGCGGAATAACAAAGCAAAAGAAGTCGAGAATAGTCTACCCAAACATTCCGTCTGCATTGAGATCAGTTCCACATGGTGAGGGACTTCCTATTCCAGAGAATATTCCAGCAAAATATTCTCTTGAATTCATCTGATGAGGACAAGGGTGAGCTGACCTGTTCTTCTCCTGTTCCACCAGCATGCAGTGATCTAGATTTTCAATGTGGTGCATCATCAACCCTACACAGACTAACACAGGAAGAACTCAATGACCTGGTTTGTGATTTGGTTTTATCCAAGAACAAGGCAGAATTGCTAGGATCAAGACTCCAACAATGTAATCTTCTAGAAGAAGTCACAATTACTTTCTATCAAAAGTGCCACCAGCAGTTGGAGCCTTTCTTCAGAAAGGAAAGTACTCTGGTATTCTGTTGCAATATTGAGGGCCTCATAAATGCCTTAGAAATCACTCATGACCCACAAGAATGGAGACTATTTCTAGACTCCTTGAAACTGAGTCTTAAGGCTGTGCTTTTGCACAATGGAAACCGTCTTCCATCTATTCCAGTAGCGTATGCTGTCCACATGAAAGAGACATACAATAACTTAAAGCAGCTACTGAGTCCCATTGAGTATAACAAGTACAGCTGGCACATCTGTGGTGATTTGAATCTAGTTGCCCTTTTAATGGGACTGTATCAGGGATATACAAAATACATGTGTTTCTTACGTGAGTGGGATAGCCGAGCAAGTGAATTGCACTACTTGCAGAAGGACTGGACTCACAGACAAAATGTAGCAGTTGGAGAGAAGAATATCCAGCACCCAGCTCTGGTCGAGGCTCACAAAATCCTGCTACCATCCCTTCACATCAAACTAGGTTTGAGAAGAATTTCATGAAAGCCGTGGACCGGACCTAGCCAGCTTTCCGATACCTGCATGAAAAATTCCTCGACTCAACGAAGCAAAGATTAAAGAGGGAGTTTTTGTGGGTCCTCAGATCTGAGAGCTCTTCAAAGATGACCGGTTCAACAACTTGCTGCAGGGTGATGCGAAACAAGCATGGAATGCTTTTCGCCTAGTGTCTACAAACTTTCTTGGGAATGTTAGGGCAGAAAACTACAAGGAACTAGTAGAAGACATGCTGATGCAGTATCAGAAACTTGGCTGCAATATGTCTCTAAAGATCCACTTCCTTCAATCCCATCTGGATTTCTTCCCTGAAAACTGTGGTATCATTAGTGATGAACATGGCGAACGTATTCATCAAGATATCGCATCAATGGAACAAAGATACCAGGGAAATCGTCCACTGCAATGCTGACTGACTACTGCTGGACACTCCCCAGAGATGCTCCTGAACAGCTGTACAAGAGACAAGCAAAGAAATCTAAGAAGTAGTCTATGACTTGATTTTTTACAGGTATTAACCGTAGGCCTATTACTATCGGCATGCATTTCGTGATGTAAACATCAATTTATTGCAGATTACAAAAAAAAATTAGAGCCAAAATTAGAATTGGACTGTCATATTCATGTTGAGCACATACAAACTGATAGGAAATTACTAATTTTTTTTCAGTAACATGACTTGTGTAAAATTTTGTCGACCAGTGTTTGTGGTTATCAAAGAAGGGGGTTTCCAGAAGAAGAGGAAAACTGGATATGGGATGCTGACCACACCTCAAAACTTCCTCTTTCTTCCAATGACTCAATCTCAATACCAGTTGAAAAACAGGGTTCACAGAGGCACACACAACATCATAGTTGTCCCATAACTAAGAAGGTTATACATGTTCTTAATGACATTCTTCAGAGGAAAACACTGGCTCAATAATTTTTGAGATCTCCCAAGTTCCTCAGATCTCCTGTTTTTGTAGTCATTAAGCACAGATTTCAATCTAATCCTAATAGATCAGTGACTAGGTAAATATAGTCTCAACTTCACTGGACTCTGCTTTATAGGCTGCTATCGTGTAGAAATTCAGGATTTGGGAGGCAGTCAAGACATTGTGTGACCCATGAAATTCAAATCTATTCACTCTTCTCTCACTGCTCAGTCTGTTTTAATGGTTCTTCCTTGTGTCAAGATATGGAAAGAATCTGAATCTACACTACTTCTCCATTATTAATGGGAATGATATTTCTAGAATTCAAGATTCTGGCTTCCAGTTGCACTAAACTAATGGAAACTACAGAAATTCAAAGAATGGGGCCTCACAAAGAATCATCTTTATCCTGTTTGTTGTTAGCCAAAGGGCATTCCACTGGGGACTGGTTCCCCCAAGATACTCTGGAAAGATAGCTGTGGCATTAAATATGTTTCTCCTCAGATTGTCCCTTCTTCCTTGAAATCGTTGGTGAAGAAACTATTAAATGTTCTGTAAAGCGCCTAGAAGCAAAAAATTTGTTGGCATCATTTAATTCAATAATTTTAGAATTTATTTGACCACAGAACTTTGTTATTTTGGGCATAAAACCTATTACCACACTGTGAGAAAATGCTAGAAAAGATCAAACTAGGAAATTCACTATAATGACTTCGGGTTTTACCTGACAAGACTGCCAGAATAGAGAGGCATTTTAGATTCTCACTAATTAAGAGATGTGTGTGTCTCAGGTGAAATCATCACTTATGTTTGGGATTTACTGGGGCTCATGGGTGGTATTGTGGGAGTGTGGCTGAGGACATACATAAAACAAGAGTGATTATTAATAACTGATGACTTGTTTTACATGGGTAATGAATACTTGAGGTGTCTTTATACAGTTCTGTTATGCTTGAGATTTTTCTTAAAAATTTTTTTAGCGGGACTGTTTAAGTCAAAATGCCCACTGATTAATTTTAATAGCAGCAATGACAAGAGTAAATGTATCATGTTCTAAACACTGTACTGGCATCATGCCAATAACATCTGAATGAGGAAGACCTTCTCTGTTGACCTCATTCTACAAATGAACAAAACAGAGGATCTTAAGTGTGGACACTTGCTTAGAATTACTGAACTAGTAAACAACAACACAACACAAAACAAACAAAAAAAAATCCAGAGAGAATGTGAACCCATATCTCTCTGACTCCTGAGCCTGTTCCCTTAACTGGTATGTTATGTCCCAACTGCAAAGAGGACCAGTTACTCACTTCCACTGGCCAGCTCAGCTCTTCCTTGAAGGCAAGTTGTATGGGAAGCTGAATTATAATTAGAGTTGCTTGCCATATGCAGAGAAGGAAAATTCATAGAATAAAATCATCTCAGAACTGGAATGGACAGAGCTGTCATGCAGGCAGGTAGCATCCTCCCAGGGCAAGCTCTGGTCCTTCAGAACTTGCACACAGACATGGACAGAAGTTTCTTACCTCTTTGTTACTGCAAGTGCCTTTCCACGAGATGGAAACCCAACCTAGGACAGCAGCACTGCTCCAAATCTAGTAACCAGCTTCTAAATCTTCTGATTCCACTTTTCAAGAAGGACAAACACTCCACTTGCTTAGTAAGTACAGAATCTCTTCTACTTATGATTTTTTTAAGTTAATTGCATGAACTGGAGCAAAACTTTGCTCTAAACAAAAATAGTCTATTTTGCTTGTCACCAAAAAATGGCAATAGCAACCATGCCCAGTCATTGTAACCTGTGACCACTTTGCCAATACCTGCTTAATTTCTGAGGCATTCCCCCAAAGGTTATTAACTTCATGTTGTCCAACAAGTATAAAAGCAATGAATGTGAAAGGACTATTGAAAATAAATGTACTCTTACAATTTTCCTTTTAAGTTGAAAGTGGAGAGAAAAATGACAAATGTTGCTTGTATCAGCTACTTTGTGGTTGTACTAATAAATGGACCCTTAGTTTTTCATGACTCAAACAGTATATAAGTGAATTTGCTTCTATGCTTTGATACAGGATGTTTTCAAGGTTGTTTCATCAGCAGCAGCAAAAATATTTTTGGGAAAAACAAACACACCAAAACAAATGGGGTGTGCTAGTTTCGTCAAGCCAAATAAAGTGTATTTGGATGGGAGGGTACAATTAATCTTTGCATGAAAGTGACTCAGATCACTTTTGTCTTTTAAGTCCTGGTGGCATTCCCAGGAGACCTTACCTGAGTCAGGATTCCATTTATAAGCAACAAGCTTATCAAATCAGTTCTGGGAATAGGAAGACCTCTTCGTTTACGCACATCCATTTTCAAATGCAATCTGCATGAACAAAAGAGAATGGTAATTAGAGTACTAATTGAATTTTTTATTGCAATACAGCACGGAGAGCTGTCAAGAACTTCAAATATCAACAATGGCAGCATGCTTGACCCCTAGCCAATCACTCCGTGAAGAATTTTAAAATATTGTGATTGATCAGGCCTGGGTCAAGTGCCCTTAAAGAACAGAGGGAGGGAGGGAAACGCCACCCACACCAAACACGCTAAGCAAATCAATACGGAGTAGGAAGGAGTTGTTCTCCAAAGAACAGGATGCTGAGAAGACTGACCATGATGGCACCCAACCAACAAAAAGAAGCCAGTCCCACAGGTGTATAGTAGATGTTCAATGGGGAGCATAACTAACAGAACCTGTACCTACAAGCAAGTTGTGTTCCCACAGCAGCCGAGAGGGTGGATTCTTTTTTCCCCTATTTATTTATCTATTTACATTACATCATTGTTCATTTTTGTGCAATGCTTGCTTCCTCCTCTCAGGTGGAGTCCCCATAAAATTCCCACCACCAATTCACCCGTGCACCATCACCATAGTCCCTTGTGCTCTTCCCTCCCATTTTGAACCCTCTTCTTCCCTCTCCCCCTGCAGAGTGAGAGGCTATATTCTTAATCCCAACATGTTTCATCAGTGTTAAAAAGCCTCTTAGGAAGTACCTTGATGAAAGTAAGGGGACTGAAGAAGAAGCACGAGGATGCCTGGGATGGAGAAGGGGACGAGAAGAGCAGTCTTCCAGTGTGACGAAGGAGAGGTATCATCCTCCACCACTTCTCAGAGTTATCCAGAAAATACCTCTTGTCATTTAGTCAGATGACAAGGCTGAGTGCTTCTGGCCACTTGTTGCATTTAAGCTGCTTACATGCTCACTTCTTAGTGTCACAAACTCTCCATGGTCTTCAAGAGGCCTATTTGTCACAGAGCAAAGCAAAGTCCAGGTAAGCTCTTGGAATACAATGAAAGTTAGTAATATAGGATTTCCAGCCCTGCCAACAATGAAGATGAACATATTTTGTTTGCTTTTAGAATCTACTTGCCTAACATTGGCAGGTCTCTGGAAAAGAACCTAGTTCCCCCTACCTCCTACCAACAGTACAGCGAAGCATTCCTGAATGTGTTGCTTGCAATTTAAGCAGAGCCCTATTTCATTTTTTCTCATGCTTTTCTATTTGACCTCTGGTTCTTCTTTCCCTAGAGAAAAATGTGAGCTTCCCAAAGAATCATGGCGTGTCTGCAGTAGTTTTCCTCAGCCCTTGCATTCCTCCCTTTAACCCTCCCACTTAGCTCTTTACCTTTTCACATATGTGCTTCTGAGAGCCTGGATTCTTAAGAGGGCTTCATTGGAAAGCCTTAGAGAATTTTCATTGTGTTCTGTGTGTGATGTTTGTGTTCATGTATGTTTGTGTCAACATGTTCTTTTAAATAAGGCAGTGTTGATAAAAAAGAAAGAAAGGGAATTCCTTCTCAGCTCGGCCCAAATCCAAGGCATCTCCCTTACCTAAACACTGAATATGCAAGCCCTGCCAGGCTGCTGAAATTCTCGCCCCGCTCCAAGACAGTGACTGAGGGTACAAGAAACATGCTTGGAAATTCAGGTCACAGCATCTGACATCCTGACTGTGGAAAATGACACATTCAGCAGGGTATGAATAAAACGCAGCCGTCAATGCTGTGGTATCTGCTGCACTCCCACTCCTGCTTTTTGGAGATTGCATTATGTGTAGATATCATTACCTCCTGCTATTATTTGCATCTTTTCCCCTTGCTTTGTCTAACACTTGGTTCCACTGGATACTATTCAGAGGCTGACAGGTCAGCATCCAAAGTGGAAAGGGCTTCCTTTACAAGTCTAAAGGGCAGTGGCTGTTTATAATTAGACCTGACAGTTATTAAAGTTTGCCAGCGTGCCTGCCTTTATGGAGAAGAATAATTATGGGACTACTAGCAATGGCAAGGTATTCTGATACCTATGGTTAGCCCCACTGATAAGCCTGCAGTTTGGCTTTATAAAGGTTGTGATGGGAACTCAGAATCCCAGGACTGCTGGGGCAAAACTCTTGTGTAAGTGTTTCAGGCTGCTAGCTGTTAAGCTGGTCATGTAGTCTGGCTACACAAAACATTCAATGACTCCTCATTGCTTTTAGGAAAAGAAGAAATAACCCTCCCTATCATGGTCTATCCCTATATCATCCTGATTCTTTAAGAGTTTCTCCAACCTCATTTCTCTCCTCTACTCTCTACCTTACAATCTGAGTCCCATTTTATCCCCTCTGCTGTCATACTCCACTTTTCATAGGACCTGGCATCTGCTGTTCCGTCTATTAGAATTCTCTTCCTTCCTCATTAAGTCCTACTTACCCACCTCTAGCTCAAGAGAAGCTTCCTCAGAGAGGCCTCCACTGATATCTGAATGGGTCAAATTTTCTTTATTGTTTATGTTCCCAAAGATGAGGATGTAGGAAATAGAAATGACTTTTTTAAAATAAAATTCAGTATCTCCTATGCTATGGAGTTGTTCCTAATTCCTCTGGGAACACCTCTCTGTTCTGTTTATGTTAATGACTTATTAACAGCTTTTCTATCTCACAGATTTATTTGGTAATTTCTCTGTTCAGAATTCTGCTTGTCCATTCAATTTTTGGCTCTTAAAAGGCAAGAACTTTGTCTTAGCCATCCTTGTGTACCTAGTCCCTCTTCACTTAACAAATGTTTGTTGAATGAATTAATGAGTAAGATGAATAAATTATGGGAAATAAGATGAAAAATGAAAGGAAATTATAGGAGAAAACAACAGGAGACCAGTCTTTATTTATAAAAAGGGTTATGTTTATATCTCTGAGTAATCATTTCTGTTTTGTTTAAAACCAGACATCTTCTATTCAACAGACCTAGGTATATAAGTAGTAGGGATTTCTATTATTTTAAAACAATGCTTTAAAAAAATCATTTATAGTTTAAAGTACTCTCGTATCCCCTTCTATTCCCATCTGGTGATGATATATTCTAGGCCTTCTCTACCTACTTCTGAATTCTAACCTGTGTAAACTTACCTCTCAGCATTCCATTCAGAATGATGACTGATTGATAGGATCAGTTAAACTCAGTTAACTTGTTAATTGGAAAAGAGGCTACAGAGGAAGTCAGTAAGGTCTCCAGGTCTCCCAGTGGACTTGTAGGAAAACTCCATTGCTTAATACAACAGAAAACACTGTAGAATCTGTCAGGCCTACATTCAGCTTCAAGTGGTAGGATACTTGACCAGACTGGCATAACAAGGAAGAGACTTATTTTTCTCCTATACTTATAATTCCAGAGGCATGAAGACTAGGACAGATACAGCAAATCACAGACACCTTCAATTGCCCAGAATCCTACTTCCTCTTCTCTCACTTTTAGTGGCTTTCATTTTCATAAGATGGAAGATGGCTGCTACAATATCAGACCTCTCATCTATGTCCCAGACAGGAAGAATGGGAAAGAGATAAGGGCAAATCAGTTAAGGAACATGCTGACCAAATCTATACCTCTACAAACTCAAACTCTCTAGACAAAACACAGTAATGAAAACCTACAGGGAGAGATTCCAGAAAGACATAATCACAAATGATTGCCACATTCTCCTGCCAATGAGACTGAGGCCCTTAACATGGATCCTTCCCTATTTCTCCACTTTTCTCATGCCATCTGCCCCCAAACTCTTTGTTCCAGTCATGTTAAACTACTGGCTACGCCATGTGTTTGACAATGCTGCTGGTTATATCTACAATGTTATTTCTATCTTTGTCTTTTTATTGTGGGCTCTCTCCCTTTCTCATCCTTCTGAAGAGCTTTTACTGACTCCTCCAGGGAGAATGTTCCCATTGCTTCGCATACAATAACTGTCTGCCAAAAGGACTGGGAACTTTAGAACTCTCTATTCCCTTGTGCCTGCTATAGCATCATGACCACAGTTCAATAAATACTTGTTGAATTGAATTGAATTCAAATGAATTGGCATGCAATGTATTTCATTCTTGGAGATTTTCCACCCAAAGTCATTACAAAGTCAAGGAGAATTACATTTCTGGGTCCTATATTTAAAAGTACTGTTACATCGCAGTGCACTGAAACAGTGCTTTTCACTTTTAATAGAGGAAAAATCGTTCATATAGATCCCTGAGAATGCATTTGAAAACCTGCTAATATTTCTGAAGATGGCAGCTTTCTTCTACAGAAGAAAACTTTCAAATGAGAATTATTACTTTAAAAGAAAAATACTGTCTTTATAGCTGGTAAATATTTGTTTTAGATTATCATTTAAACAGAACCCCAAGCAAAAATATCTAGGATTACTAAAAATCACTCAGACCTAAGACAGAGGTCACAACTTATGAGACATGCTTTGCAAAAATGTGAGGTTGAGACCCTGCGGCAGAGGAGCAGGTCCTCAGACCAAGAGAGCGTTGATTGTCATTTCACAGATTTACACCCAGCAAGGCCAAGGGCAAACCTTCATGGAGGCGTGGTGCTAGCAGGCGTGCTGCTCCCTAGACCCCAAAGTTCGTCCAGGCAACCATGGCTGAGTCTGCGCATGGGACTCTACTTCCACAGATGACCAGCATCACCGCTAGGACAGGATTCCCAGCTGTCTCCCTGGCCCCCCGGTCCCTGCCAAGGACCCATTTTCTTTTCTCTTTAGTTTTGCCATTTTGCCTGAGAAGAGAACAGAGAAGCCTGGAAGTGGGCCCGAGCTCCGCCCATCATCTGCCCAAGGCCCACTCTCCAGCTTAGCAAGCAGGATGCCGAACATGTCAGTCCTTTACAACCTCCCACCAAAATGGAGCCGACGGCTCTGCCTGCATTGGAGTCACTGAGTAGGCTTGACCAGAGTGCAGATTCCCAGGCCCCACTCAAAGGTCCTCTCTATTGCCTGCCTCAAGGGTGTCTTCATGGACAAGGGGATGCGCTGCCCTGCTCCAAAGCCCTTTCTCTCCACAGAGCCTCATGCCCTTGGCTCACAGTCCTGTTAGTTTTCATGGCAGCCTGTGGGGCCTGCCTTGCCATGGGTGTGGCTTCAGGGTTGCCCGCAGGGCCGTGGCAGTGGGTGATGTCTGTGTGCCCACCACTCACCCTGGACATTCCGTGTGGGTTCTGTGATCCTAATCTTTCCAGAAGACAGCCTGCTGAGCTAAGGCTGGCTGCAATACATTTAACGGCCAGTGCTTTTACTCTCCAGTAGTTTTTTGACTCTGAGGGACCCTTGGGTCTACACCCAACACAGAAAGTGAAGTCCTAACATTCCCCTTTCAATAGCATCTCCTCCATCTACAGCTGCCTCCAAAGTGCTCCGTGTGAAGGGCCAGGCTCTGTGAATCACCATCTCAGCTAATTTCCCGACATACCGCTTTCAATCTTCCTACTCTCACCGCTGGGTAGCTTGCAGAGGCTCCCCTTGGGATAGGGAGCTTTCTAGCCCACTTCGATTTTGGTACTTTGCATTGTAACTTTTTTCTAAGTCTGTCATTGCCCAGAATTGGCAACAACAATGGGCTTTTCCTGTGCCCAGCAGCTGCAAACCTTCTATCCTCTTCCCAGCTCTTACTCCTAGACCTGGGAGAGGAACTTATGGCAATTGGTAGGGGCCCTTGACAGGAAAACCTTGTAAATAAATAGGGTTATGACCCAAGGATGGAATTTCTATTTCACTTATTTTTGCTCATCACTTAGTATCAAGATGAAAGGATCACCACCATGAGCATGAGTAATGTTGATAGATCACTAATGAGAGAAACAAGAGTCACATTTGCTAACCAATGTGAACTTATTACAAAGATGCTCTGGGACTCAGAGAAACACAGGAAATCACTTTCTTGGCCTTTTTGGCTCTACAGTCACTGGTTCCCAGAAATTCCAATCATGGCATGTGTCTGAGCTTTTAAGAGCAAATAATCTAGTCTTAGGTGACAGATTCTCATGCTGTTCACCTACTATTGATGTTTCCCAAAAAAGAGGATTTGATTGGGTTAACCAGCATATTCCATATCTATGGGAGAGAAGTCAGAGCAAGTCTCAGAGCCAAGGGCCTCTCTTGGGCTCAGGTCACAAAAGGGTGCCTTCAATTTATAATCACTCATTGGCTCAATAAATGGTGAGCAGTGAAACAGACTTGTTTCCTCTATGAAGCTCAGACAATGGGCAGTGGTCACTTCCACAGGGAAAAGCATCAACAGGGAGGATTTCCCCAAATAGTAGATATTATGCCGTGGGCTTAGGTGGCTTCAGGAACTCCTTCCTTAGCCCACCCAGAAGACCCTTCCAAGAAAGAGGGGAGCATTATTTGGTATGATCAATTGACCTAAGAAGGTTGCTCTGGTTCCCCAATTTGCACCACTACCAGTCACCCACAAATGGAAGAAGGGTTAGCATCAGCGCTAATATGACAGAAAATCATGGATTGTGATGTTTTATGATTCAGCCTCCACTTGACCTTGACTTCAATTATAACTTGGGGTAGATTACTTGACCCCCCCCGATATAGGTGATGATAGCATTTAGTTATTGCAATGAGTGCCAGAGGGTTGTACATGTAGTCCTCTATTTCAACGCTATAATTATTGACTTAGTGCTTTTCATGACATCGTCATCAAATGTCACCTGGATGAATCTACCAGCAATCAGGTTTTCGTTTATATGGAACTTTAAGCTGGTATTCTCAAAATGCTTCTCGCCTATCTCACCCCACTCTCTATGGGAAATTCTCTCACAAGACAAATATCAGCTTCAGAAACAGCTACTGAATTGTTTACCTCTTGCCTTTCTTTGTCCAGAAATCTCACCAAAAAAGGTCTGAAAAAGTCTGAAATTAAAAGACCCGCCCAAAGCATCCTATCTAAGGAGTAGAGGTTTCTAACACTGCAAGAACCTCTTTATATTTTTAAATCATAAAAAATTCACTGTCCACTGCTGTTCCATCTCTCTCGCTCAAATTATGTTAAAAGTGTTTTTGAGAAGCTGTTGATTGAGGAAATATGTAATGATAAAATGAATCCAGTTCTCTTTTTAATTGAATGTGTATTTTATGGATCACGGGCTCTGCATGCGTTCTAAAAATAGCCATACACACCTGGGAAAGGAGTATTCTGCAGCAGTTTGCAGATACTGCAGATATCACAGACCTCTAGCAGAAATTCTGGATTGGAGCCAATGTCAGAAAACCATTCCCTAGGACGCCTGTCATGCTTCAGGGATGTTTTTCTCTTACCTGGAATACAAGGGCACTGAGATCAGGAAGTGTCCAAAGGACTCAGTGTTTCCAAATTATTTTCTATATGGTAGATTCCAAAAAGATGAACAAGAGGATCCCTTATTCTGGGAATAAGTCAGGGATACTTATCTCTTCTGGAGTAAGAATGGAGTATCACACCAAGCTAGAGTTGCAGGCTGTAAGAGTACAACTCGGAAAACTCTCTCTTGCCCATCCTCACTGGCCCTATATTAGCCTGATAGCCAGGTGGGGCCAAAGGCCTACATGCTCTGCTTCTGCAGTAAAGCCATGCTGTGTGAAAAGCTTGGGTGTGAGTCAGAAGTTTCAACTTTGCTGCTTAGCGATGTGACTTCAGGTGTCAGTTATAGTCACTCCTTTCAGAATAGTAGAATTATATTTTGCCTTCTTGTGGTAGTTGAGTGAAATCACTTGCCTAGTTCTTGCCAGTGGATTTTCAGTAAATTAGACAGTGTCCACTCCACACCAGATTATGTAGTTGCTACTTTGACACCCTCTACAGCTTTCTTTGGCTCTGGCATTTGAGCCAACAGCCAGATTAATAGCTGTTTCATCAACCTGGGTTTCTGAAGGCTGTGATGGGTGGAGCCTTCAGGCTGAACTGTGACAGACAGGAAGTGTGATGGAAATGAAGCTTTGTTGCAGTAATCCACTGCAATGCTGTAGTCATTTGTTACTGTTGCATAACCTGACATATCCTAACCAAATAGGCTAGGTTACACAGCACGGTGATTTTATGTTTGGTGTTTCCCAGCAGAATTACACCAGAATGTCACAATACCTATTTTATGTTTTCTGGTAACAAGATGCTCCCCAAAGCTCTCATCCCATCAACTCCAGATACAATGGGAAATGAGTTGGTTTTCAGGAATGGAGAACTTGGGAAAGACAGGGTTGGCAGCGTTTGGCTGTTGGCACAGCTCTGGTCAGGCTTCTTCCAAAACAGAAGCTTTCTTCTGTTCTTATAGAATGAGTCACACAGGCTAGGCAAAAAAAGGCTTCTTAGAAGCTCAGGAAACATGGACTCAACCCTTTATGTCTTTATGGTTGTCAATCTAATTCTTTTGACAAGCACAACCTTTTTGTGCTTGATTTTAAATGGCATTTTGAATCTTGGCCAATTTGAATCATTTTAGCCCTGCACCCTGGTCTTCCCTGGGACTCTTGAATACACTTGGGTTGCTGTTTAGACAGTTGCGATGATGTATTTCCAACCCAGTGTTTAGCTGCACACTTTAATGACAGGCAAGAGTAATTTGGCAGTGTGGCACTTGTCAGGTTCTAAATGTAGGGATGAAGGTTCTAATGGTAACAGAGGGAGAAATAGATTTGTCCTGAACTTGGCAGCAATGTCACTCTGCCAAGCTCTGCCAGCCTGATGCTTGAACATTTTCAGACCTAGGACTTTTCTAAAAAGTGGAAAAGCACCCTGGAATCATCAATGAAATAGGAAAACAAATATTTCTGCTTTGTAACACCTTTTACAAACACCAATGATTTGGGCATGAAGACTTTTTAAAAAGTATGGCATTTAAACTTGGTCCAACATTATTGTTTCCCATTGCCATTTCCTTCCTTTGACAGACATCTCATTATTAAGCATCATATTATTAGCATGAATGCTTTCTGTAGAAACAGAAAGGCAAGGATGCTTATTAATCAGAAACCAAATTTTCTATTCAGTCTCATAATCAAGGATCTTGGAAAATGTGAATATGCTTATTTGGTTGGAGGGACCAGGAACAGCTTCCTTTTGTGGTACTTGATCTGCCACCATAATGATGTTTTATGGAGGCATAGGCGAAGCTGCCTGAGCTGGGGTACCTACCAGGGAAAGTCTTCCAGGAACCCATGGACTCCTGTGAAATGTAAACAGCTCTAGGAAGGCTATGCTACTTAAAACTGCCTGCCCCCCACCCAATTTGCCTGCATTTTCAACATCAGAGATAATTCCTTCTTATCTTAAGGATTTCAGTTTTTACGAGAGGCAGAATAATTATTGGTTAAATCCATAATCTCTGGGGTCATGTTCTCTGGGCTTGAATCTTAGTCCCTACTAGCTGTGTGACCATGGAGAAGTTGCCCCAACTCTCTGAGTCTCCATTTCCTCATTCATAAAATGCCATCTTAATTTTTCTGCTTATTATTGAAACGTTAAAATTGAGTTCCCCTACACAACACAGAGAATTCATCTGATGTTCCTAAAGGGAATTCAAGTTGCATGAGCAATCAAGAGTGCAGGACAGGTAATCAGGCTGAGGAGGAGCTACGTCCAGGTCCAGGTCTAGAAAGTTCCTCTTGACAAGGAGTTGTCCTGGGGTTTCCTGTTATTATTTAATCTTCCTGAGGTTTTGTTCCTTCTAAACATCCCAAAGATAATCCCTAATATTCATAAAGCTGATGTGGAAAAATGAGATGAAAACAGTTATTTCCTTTCTCTTGGGGAGAACTGGGGGAGCCAAAGAAATCCTGGGGCTAATCTTGGCTGAAACTGGTTTCAAACAGTAATCAGTTAACTATTTGTTAAGCTAATTTTCTGACTCCAAATGGTAGTGAGAGTCTTTCTTCAAAGCACTCTTGCTTAAAGGGAAACATCATTAAAAAGAAAATATAATTAGTCCACCTTACCCAAAAATACTCAAAAATCTTCAGAAATTGCACGATTTAATCGCGTAGGAGCAGTCAGTTCCCAAAGTCCATTTTTGCATCCTGTTCAAAGAACAAAGGCTCAGAAAGTAGCCGGCTGCCTCCCATCACAGAAGGGGCAGTGCCCAGAAGAGATTGTTCTTGTTTTTCTCCAATTTTTGAGGTTAGAGTCATAAAATTATGTTCCAGTCTCACAAATGGATATGTCCTCTGTCCTATGCAAAGCACCGAACAAATGAAATGGAAGTTTTAAAGTTCACACTGACCTTTTTTGGTGTCTAGGACAATGCAATCCCTTCCTTTTATAATGGAAAATAGATTAAGCTACCTGCCTGGCTTGCTGCTGCCATCCCAGCTTTTAATATCCTGGAATGTCTGCTCAAATTCTCCTCTTTGGTAAAACCCATGAGCATGGAAGAGGCAAGGAAGGGTTATTTGTACTTTGGTTTGGATTTTGCTTCTCTCCCAAACCAACTTTGAGTACAATCTCCCATTTTTACCCATTCTTTTGTTCACGTAGAAGTCCATGCTTACTGGTGATCAATAATTGAAACCAGGACAATGGGCCTGGGAAACAATATATCGAGTAAGCTCTTTTTAGGAGTTTTTTTGGCCTGCTGTTTTTCAGTTTGTTTATCCAGGGTTTGGTTTGATTTTGTGTTGTTTTTCCTTTGCTCCTACACCAGGTTAATGGAGTCTCTGAAAACCAGCCCATTTAATCCTTTAAAATGGCATTTTGTGTTTTCTTCCAAAAAAACTCTTGATCTCTTCTCAAGGAACTGTCTGCCCTGCAGACATTTTTTGGCAATGAAAACAACTAAGAAAATACTAAATAAACACAGCCTTTGCATTACTGGGTTTTGAAAAGAAAAAAGAAACACATATTTATTTAATGACCCACCCCACTGGAAAAGCCTCAAAATGCCAAGAAAGCCTAAGGTTGGGGCTCTCTGAGCAAAGGGAGTCGTCCTGTATATAATTTTTTCTCTCTTCTTCCAAATCTGCAAATAAACTTGTCCGTAATTTTATACTTTTCCTCAAGTAACGAGATTTCCCAGTATTGCTGCTGTTGGGGGTGGTGTCTATTTGTCCAAATGAGAGAATGTGCTGGAAACATACCTTTGTGATCACATTTGTTCAGTCCCTTACAGAGATATCCTTGGATCTGAGCTCTGTGACTACACAAGCAGTGTGTATCTATATGTTTGGCTATTAACATTAGATGGGAGCTTTGCACACCTTAGGTCAGATGCAAAAGTGCACAAACTCTTCCTAGGACTACCACCACT
The DNA here is from genome assembly GCA_004024925.1 of Scalopus aquaticus. Lineage (NCBI taxonomy): Eukaryota > Metazoa > Chordata > Mammalia > Eulipotyphla > Talpidae > Scalopus > Scalopus aquaticus. Next base: position 80,480 of record PVIJ01004476.1, read on the forward strand.
GGCTTTCTTATGTTATCAAAAATAGGTTTGCTAACATAAGAGCTTAAAAAGAATGGAAAACTCTAGAGTTTCTTGGACATGGTAGTCAGGATAGACTTATGAAAAACTGTGGATGTCAGGGGTAGAAGAAGCAATCTAAGAGTATGGCGTGGTGGGGTAATATCTAGGGATAAAATATACATATGTGGCTTAAAGACTCTATAATCACCTTGTTCAGATGACAAATAGAATCAGATATTAAACCAGATCAGAAATGTATGCATGTCTTCATTTATATCAAGTTGACTCAATGGGTGATCTCATTTTGAGGGAGTTTCTTTTCCTTGAGAAGTATGTTTTAAGCTTAAGTGACAACTGGCAATATTGTCCTCATTTTTAAAATTACAGCCCATTAAAAGCAAGCTTCTGTTTACTCTCTCAAGTATTGGGACTCTCAAGTTTCTAACTTCTAATGATAGGCTGAATAATTCATAAAAGACATTTATCTTTCTTACTCTAATTATTAATCTCTGGATGCTATTGGTGGTCTCTAGTCTCTGCCATAAAAGCTTAATGCATTTTGCATCAGTGTGTCACAGCACTTGGAGATGTCTTTGGCTTGACACAAAGGGGTTAAAAAATAGGGCTTGAGGTGGTGCCAGACAATTAGGTAATTACAAAACACTTTTGTACATTAAAGTAATCTTAGGAGCATTATGCTTGAAGTCCTGACTACCAACTTTTGCTCTCTTAATTGCATACCAGGGTTTTCAATGTCATCATAAAATTCCAAGATTAAAAGAAATCATTTCCTATTTTAAAGCATACTAAAATTGTATTTTATGAACTATCATGTGCTATTTGTGATTTTTTTTTCTCAAAAACTTGGCTTTACCGTAGGAAAATACTTCCAAATTAATAATGATCATAGTAGCCCACACTGACTAAAAGCTTGCCATATGCTTCGTTCTGTGCTAAGCGCTTTGCCAGTGCTATCTCATTTTGTTCTCTCAACTGCCCGATGAATTATGTAATAATAACCAGCTAAGGCTCAGATAGTTCTGCCTGTGCTCCAGGCACTTCTTTAGTATCGTGACACTCCTTTGAGGTTTATCCTCTAAATTTCATTGAAGTAGGAAGCCATAACTGTTATGCAGTGTTATAGACCGAATTGTGTTCGTTTGAAATTCACATCTGAAATCCTAACCCCAGCACTTCCAAGTGAGACTGTATCTGCAGATTCAGATAAAGAAATAATTAAATTAAAATGAACTCATTAAAGTGGGCACCAATCCAATGTGTCCTAATAAAACAGGGGGCTGGGACCTAGACATACAGGTGAAGACCACACTACAGGGAGAAGACACCATCTACATGTCAAGGAGAGAGACCTCAAAAGAATCAGCCCTGCTGACACCTTGATCTTGACCTTCTACCCTCCAGAATTGTAAGAAAATGAACCTCTTTTGTGTAAACCATCCAGTCTGTGGTACTTTGCTATGGCAGCCCTAGCAAATGCATACAGGTATCATTATTTAATGCATATTAAATTGTTACCAAGCCTTTGAATTTTTATTTTAAGCATATTAAAAGTATCCTTATATAAACACAAAATTTCATCAAATATAACCCTTGTGCATACATAAAAAGGAAATCATAAGTGAGATACCTGAATGTAGGTGCTCCTAATCTTCACAGAATATGACTTTCCTAAAATACTTCTCTACTAAGAATCATTAAAAATCTATGCTTTTCCATACCAAATTATCTTCTATACCTTCAAGAGTAACATAGAATTTCTTTAAAGAAGGATCCAGGATGTTCTTTAAGCCACAGACACATATCCTGCAAGTTTTGATGTTGGCACTTTTTGATCTTGCTGATCTGTTTCATCTCTGCATACACAATAAATATTGTGTCGATGCTGAATCACGGTGTAAATTGTTTTGCACTCAATAATTAGTTATACAATGAGTGGAAGGAAGGCAGAATCTGAAGCAGGAGAATGGTGAAAACCAGGGAGAAACTTTGAAACAGGAGAGAGGAAGGATCCCAGTATGAACAGAACAACCTACCTCACAGTTTCACCATTGTCTCTCTGGGGAGTCAGCCATCTTCTGGTTGGCATACAAAACTGTCTTCTTTCCTGTGAAGAGGTCAGAGTATATTCTGTGAGACATCAAGCCAAGTGGTTTACTAGGGGTAGATAGGATCTGACTTATCCTAACTGAACCCAAAGAGGGTGTCATAGGAGTAGGAGGGGGGTGGTTTTAAGGGAAATATTTGGCCTGGGTCTTGTATGTACAAAGAGCCTCAAATTAGGAATTTGGGAATTATTAAGATATTCTAGTTGCACATATGTAAAAATGACCCAGGGTCTTCCCTGATTTCTGAAAGGTCCTGATCCCAAACAGGAACTTAAAATTTCTTCCATCTTTCCAACAATTATTATTAGTGTGGCTACACCAAGTGGAGTAGGCATGTTTTAGGTGCCTTAGAAAATTCATGATGTACCAGAGAAAACAGATCTGTAAACTTGTCGTTGCCCTGGTGTGATGAGTGTTTTGTTGGAGGTATGTGGAGGGGGAGAAGAAAATGGAAATCTGATCTGAGAGTTGGGACCTAGTTAGAGACGTTTTCATATGCAAAGAGAGGAGGCACTAACCTGTGGCTTGAAGGACAAATGGGTGATTTGGTGTCCAGAGACAGATGTGGAATGCCTTACAAAAGCAGCAGCATGTAGGGGCAGGAAGAGCCCAGGCGCAGGTTCTCTATGGAGCTGGGCAGATGGGTCAAAGGAGGAGTTCTGGAGCCCTCGGTGGCTTTTTAGGCTTTTAATTATCTTTTGCAGTGAGGCAACCAGGTACAGGCAGGCAATGGGGCTGGGGCGCCGGGAAGCGGGCAGGCCTCCCAGGCCCTGGTGAATCTTCACTCTCTCAGGCTCTCAGGGTTCTCTGGTGGCCTCTTGCACCCCAAACGGCCCTTTGTTCCATGCACTGTTCTCTCCTGCCTCTGATGCTTCTCTTGCTTCTGCTGCTCTGTGAGGCCGCCCTTATAAGCCCAGTCTCTTCAGGCCCACAGCCTACTCCAGGTGTCCACCGTCAGGCATGTGCGTAGCCTGCAGAGGTCGATCCTTGATGGGAGGGTGGAAAAACCTGATGATTTTTCATTTATCCTACACAGTAAAGACAGGGAAGTGCAAACATTAGACATCAGGAAATGGGGTGCATGTAGTGGAGGGGCAGGAGATGTAATGGGAAAGGTAAGTGGAGAATCTTATATATGTGGTTCTCATTACTGACTGTGCATTAGAATCACTGGGGAAGTTTTTTAAAATACTGATGCCTGAGCCCAAGCACACATCAATGAGGTTGGAACAGAATCTCTAGAGGTGGGATTCTAGGGTGCAGCCAGGGTTAGGGATCACTGTTGTTTGTTAAAGTGAATAAACCTCTTGCAGCCAGGTGTTCTGAAACTTCAGGTCTACCCATTCCCACCTGAGAAAAGGGATCTGCTGGTAACCTTAGGGCACTGTTTCTCAGGGCTCACAGCACTGTGGAAGCATCAGAAGTTTAGAGAAAGTAATCCCGAGCAGTTAATTGGAGAAAGCCCCCATCCTCCTAGATGACTTTCATGTGACCAGTCTTAAGTAATAGAAGACAGCGAGGCAAATGTCTTGACTTTCACATTGCCCGGCAAGTAGGTGATAGAAACTCGTGATGTTCAGGGGATCAATTGAAACTTTTGCTTTCATCTAATAATCTTGCACCATTTGGAGACAGAGGCTTGAACTGTATTGTGAAGAGCGGGATTATTGCTCCGCCGTGACCTTGGCAGTTGCCACCATGACTTTGGTTTTGCCTCATTCAGTTGCCACCTCTTGGGATTGTAAATATTGACACTCACCCTTAGAGAAATCAATTTCTGCATATTAGCCTCCAGTTTCATCTATCGATGTGCAGACCTAGGGCCTCCGGTGGATATAAGATGACTTCAGCATTAGAGAATGCTGCCTCGGAGCGGAAAGGCCTGTGGATCTGCATTCCCACAGTAATTCTTGGCTTCATACCATCTACTATTATCTCTGCAGTGTTTCTTTTGCAAAACTTTTAACAGAATCATTTTAGAAGCAAGCAGACAAGAAAGGAGGATTACTTTCAAGGAGCTCAAAACTAATTCCTTAAATTTAATAGAGCAAATTATCTGAAACAACTCCTACAATTAAAAAAAACAACGACAATAACCCTTCGGTCGGAAATGTGTTTTGAAGGGGACTCTCATTTACTGTTGCTTACATCCAGGGGTTAGGGTGTCCTGTGATAGCTTTTCAACCTCAGTGCAAGTCTATCAGATTAAAATATCTCAAATAATAACATCCAGCTATCCTTGCAATACTCAGTCAACATGGTTGAAGTGCAGAAGTGAATGATGTTTTCACTATAACTATGTCTACACAACTCCCAAAACTGGGAATTCAACTCTGTTCAGTCAATTCAGGCAGGCACCATGGAGACAAGACTTCTAGGAGTGATGGATGGGCCTGATCTGGTTGTTTGGGTCAAACGGGCGTGGGGGTTGATGAAGACCTCTGTTTCATAACGTGCGCGAGGCCCTGCCTGTGGTGATAAACCACCTTACTCCGGTCATTTACCTATGAGACTGCTTGGAAATCATAGAAAGAGCCAAAAGGTGTCTTCAAAAATAGCTGACAATTCCTTTAGCCTACACTCTGGGAGATCCATGATTATTGTTTCCTGAGGCAAAGTTGGGGAAGGTTTGGTGGAGGCAGTAGGAGAAAGTACTTCACTATCCCTCCTAGGTGTAAAATCCTGCCAGAAGATGAGCACTGTCTCTGCAGGAAGGCTGCATCTGCCTGCTGTAACACGCAGGCGGCCGCAGGACGCACAGCCGAGGTGCAGAAGGGGAATCTGCTCAGGGAAGTTTGCCGCAGCTGCAAGCCAGTTCTAATTTCACCTGGGCATTGCCTGCTCGGACAAGCAGAGCTCACCCACTCTTTGCCTTTTTAAAAAAATGTTAAATATATATATATTTACCGCATTCTTCCTTTTTGTACAATGCATGCTTTCTCCTCTCAGGTATAGTCCCCGTAAAATTCCCATCACCAATTCACCCGTGCACCACCACCATAGTCCCACCTGTTCTTTAAACTGAGCTCGCCTGCTTTCCACAACTAAGAATTTCTGATTTTCAAAAATCTTAAATAAAAGTATCTGCTCATGCTTTTAAAATTATAGAAATGACAAAGCCCACATAATAAGAACTTTGGAAAATATAAAACTATACCGCATAGACCCATAGTCACCAGAAGCAATCTCTGTTTATATTTGATGTCAGCCTGTTGTACAATTGTGTGCGCATGTATATGAACATATTCCAACATTAAAAGGACAAAATAAAACAGAGTTGGCATCCAAGCTAAAGTCGTGGCGGGCCACCCTTAGCTACACATATTTGCAGTCAGGGCCAGGGGCCTGGCCTGGGCGCGCCATGCTGCCAAGGAGGCCGTTAGAGTCCTAATTTACAGTTTGGCTCCCCAAGCAGCTTGGTGATAAGCACAGCTTGTTTATTTGTCTTTGATGGATGCCAGGTGGATTGTGGTCAGACAATCTTCCTTCAGCAGCCTCAGCACTCTGAGTCCATGGAGCCAAGCGTGAGGCCCTCCCCTCCCCTGGTCAAAACACAGGTCACAAAATGGGCACCCACAACAAAAGACAGCCACGCAGGCGACAGCACCAGCAACAAGTACAAAGAAGCTAAGAAGCACTTGGGCAGAGAGAAATGAGGAAGAAAGCCAGGGAGGGCCCAGGAGATGCAGTGAAGGAGGCAGCAGGTCAGGCTGACCGGCTTTTCTGTTGTGCTTACAGGTTTGCCCGAGAAACCGAGCTTCGCTGGACCTTTTTATTAGATGACCTATATTGCTTCCAGGAACGAGCACAGGAGATTTGCTGAGTTTTGACATTTTTTTCCCCTATCTGAGAGCTGTCAGCTTGTGAGGCAGTGTCCTCTTATAGGAGAGTTTGGTGCCGGCTGCAAAATTAAAAGCAAGAAATAACCACAGTAAGAGAGCATAAGTGGTCAAAATAGTTCTCAACCCTGGCGTGGACTGTGGAAGACCATGTGTGTTTACGTCCTCCTGCCCGCTGGAGTTGGGGAGAGGCATCCGGAACAATGGTATCCAGAGGCAGGGCCGACAAATGCAGTGGGGTGTCAAAGGGATTCTGCTGGAAGGTATGTGAGTGTGTCCCTGTTGAAGCCACTGAAAACCGCTGTGTTATCTGCGGTCTTCTCAGGACTGGACTGGACTCTGTTGAAAGAGTGGGCTGGAGAACCCAAGCTTAGCCAGTGTTTTTCCTTCCAATTTTTGCTGGTGTGGGCCGAAAAGGAACATTTTTTTTTTTTTTTTGGTCTACCAAGGTCATAATTTTAAAAAATCAAATTATTTTCTTCACCTAAAGATACAGGTCTCCACATAAAACTAGGGGAAATGGTGCCACGGGGTTGCTGGTGAGTCCTGTCAAGTATGGTCTGTGTCCTGAGAAGCCAGAAGAAGGGATGAGGGATCCATACTGTTGTGGAGAACTATGTTCCAGCAAGGCTGGAGCGTATTTCATAAAGTTCCCCAAGGACGATGATACGTTACTTCAGACACAGTGTGTTAGATTTCCAAGCAGAGCTCGGCCAGCCTACACAGGGGTTCCCAACTTCCTTGAGTATGTGAATTATCTTTCCAGATTCCATAACCATTCAGACACCTACAGCAGTGTCCATAGCTGGGTGATTGAGAAAATGCAAGTAGAATCAAAAATTATTAAACATGTTTAAAAGCATATTACTTGACACTCAAGTTGTATAATAGCTTGTAGTTAATACCAAAGTTGTAAAGGAACAGTCACAATAACTTCTACACTTGGACACTCAGCATACACCCTTTGTGTCATTTCAAGCAGACGCCCTGGCATGCTTCTTGTTGATGTTTGAAATGACCACCATGCTGCTTTCCTTCATTTGATCAGGACCGTGACTCTTGAGGGGTCCCCATGAGATGTTAACCATGTGGTGGTCTGGGAAACTGAGTGGCCGTTACTCCAGGGTTACGTCAGTGTTTAAATAGAAAACCCGATGTAGTGGTTTTGGGATATGTTCACGTAGGAACTTCAGTTCCACACTAGGAGAGAGGACACTTCATCCTGCTGTAAATGGGGTTTCCAAAGACTTCTGAAGCTGCAGGGAAAGTCCTGCACAAAAGGCATTAGCTATTTTTGAGAAATTCTTTACATTTTCAATTACCACAAGTTGATATTTAGTGCCCATATGTGGATGTTACGGAGGATGGCTTTTTTGCTTAAATGAACGTGACTTTATCATAAAATTTGAGACATCTGCAAAAATCAATTTCATTTTCCACATGGGTCTAAAAACAGCAGATGAAGTTTTATTATTTTACCTTATCTGCTTCCATCAAGGTCTGATGCAAGAAGGTTCCATCTTCCCTCATTGATGGAAAAGGTGCCAGACCTTGGAGTGAGGAACACAATGCTCTTAGTAACTCTACTGATTACTTGGGACTGTTGGTGGCACAAAAATGAGTTCCAGTTTTCTCTAGATTTGTGAAATATAAAAGCAGTTACAATCAGTGCCTATGATCTGTTTACTAGTCATTGAGTAATACAATTTTTTTCAATGTGTATTCAGTTGTTTCTCAATGTTTTTTCCATTCTTTTTGAATCACCCTATATATTATTGGCCAAAAACCTGAAGTGTTCAGCAGTGATTTTGAATTAATTTGCATTTTACTAACCACCAATGTTCTACATACCATAAAAATAGTTAGACAATCAATAGTCATCCTACAATATTCTGTCACTTTATAAGGCGGTGTGGCTTTCTATACTTACCTCAGATTGATCCTCAGAAAAATCCTATAATTTTATAAATGAAGAAACTGAGAGTCTGAGAGACAAAGTCACTTGATCAAGGATTTGTGAAGAGCAGGTTGTAGAACTAGGTGTCCCTCTTGGCCTACCTAAGCCCACAGCTCTGGCTCTCAATCCTAAACCAGGTTGCCTTCTCAAACCAGGAGAAACCTCTAATTTCTTAAAACAATATTGCACTGTAATTCTCTCTTTTTGTTATATAGAGTAAAGGTTTTACATCTTGTATTTTGCCTGCTGTATTAGGTTGGTGTGAAAATGCCAATATTTGAACACATCTGACCCTATGGTTCAACCTAATAATTTCCTACTTCGTGGGAAAAGAAGAAAGAAAGAGAAGGAGGGAATGAGGGCAGCAGGGAAGCAGGGAGGAAGGGAGGGAAGAAGGAAGGATATGCAGAAAAACAGAGAGCAATAGAAAGACCAAAAAGCAGAGATGAAGGAAGGAAATAGGGAGGGAAGAAAGTATAAGAGACATGAGACGTTACTAGGAAAACTCTGTCACTTACTCCTAAACCCTACTGCCCTCTAGCCTCTCACTACAATCCTGGCTTTTATTGTCCACTGCCTTTGATCAGGATTTTCACAGTCACCAGACCCTTTAAGTAATCAACAGAGACCAACTGCATCACACTGTTTTTCATTCTTTATTTTTTTTAAAAAACAAGGATAGCACAGATTTCTAGCCACTGCCCCGAGGTGGGTGAGAAGAAAGACAAGATCAGCAGAACAAAGTCTTGCCTTTATTAGGAGGATATAAATACAACTTTCTCTTCTCAGGGGGGAAAAAAAAACTGGACCAAAACGAAATGCCCTGAATATATGAATTTACAGAAATGTAAAGATAGCACACATTGAAGTTCCAGATGAGAAACATGACCTCAGTGTTGAAAGAAGAGAGACGAGAAAACAAAGAATGAAAGAAAACTTTTTATTAAAGAATTAGCTTGGAGATGATAGGAAGTGTTTTCTAAATGAATTCATTTATAAGAAGAAATAAAAATATTTGAGCAATTTGGTTAACTCATGTGAATAACAAACGATAAAGGCAGTGAGCAGTTGAGGTCTTGGAATTGACAAATGTCATCACCCCTAATGCTATCTCTGGAATCTAAATCTGTTCAGTGAGAGCTGATAGGAAAGAAATGTTCTCTAAAATGATTATGATGAGATTGCTATTACCCAACACCATCAGCATGTAGAATCAATTTGGCTCCAGCCCAATATGATATGAAAGAAAGAGGACTTTTCTTTTCCCATAAGTGTTAACAATTAAACTGGATCAGAAAGGCAAATCTAGAAGCCAGAGCCCCCTGTTTTCTTTAGAAATGTCTTCCCAGATGGCACTCCCTTGGATGCCATTGCATCTTTGGCTCTCGTTGGCTGCCCACAGAGGAGGACAATGGTGAGACCCGCCCCAGGGCACAATGCTCATTACCTCTATGCCAAGGCCCATTATTGAAAGTGTCTTTGTAAGGAGGGAATTGGCAGAAGACAACTTCCCATAGCACATGGCCACTTTTTTGATCTTTGGAGTTGTCCAAAGGAAATAGCCTGAAACGATCGAGGCTATTGCATTATTTCTGCTATCACAGTTAATTACAGTTATGCAAGGCTGTATTCGTTTGCTAGGGCTGCTAAAGTACACAAATAGTGCCATAAAGAAAGTCACAGACTGGGTGGCTTAAATGACAGAAATGTATTTCCTCAAAGTTCTGGAGGCTGGAAGCCCAAGGTTAAGGTGTCAGCAGTGCTGATTTATCCACAGCCTCGCTCCTTGGTGTGTAGATGGCTGCTTCTCCCTGCGTCCTCACGGGGTCTTTCCTCTGTGCCTGCACATCCTCGGTGTCTCTTTTTATGTCCAAATTTCCACCTCTTGTGGGAACACTAGTCAGATTAGACTAGGGCCCACCCTTGTGACCTCAATTTAATTATCTCTTTAAAGACTCTAGCTCCAAAGGTAGTCTTATCCTGAGCTGCAGGAAATTCAGACATAAAAATGTGAGTTTTGGAGAGATACAATCCAGACCATTATAAAGGTCTTTGAGACTGTTTTTTGGGGGGTTTCTCTTTTTAAAAAATATATTTATTTTTTTATTGAGGTAGCACTGGTTTACAACATTGTGTATGACTTAGAGGTATAGGATCTTCCCCTTCAGGTGTATGTTACCACACCACACCCACCACCAAGTCACCCTTCCTTATTCCTCCACCATAGTCCTCTGGACTCTCCCCATTTTGCTCACTTGCCTCCCCCACTCTCTCTGGTTGCGAGGCTGGCTTTTAAATGAAATTGCACTGTTTTTTTCTTAGTTGAAATTTGCCTTAGTGTGAGAATGTTCTAGCTGTATTCATATAAAGACTGTGTTGGACATGCATACCAGCTTTCTTTGCTTATGGGCCTCTTCTATCTTTTCTTCCCTTATATTTTCTATCTTTTGTGTCTATGTTTCAGATATGTCTCTTGTGAATAGCACAGAACTGGAGTGTCTTTTCAATGTAGGCTTCAGTCTACTTATTTTATTGTGACATTACTGACATATATAGTCACATCTTAGGCTGCGATTCATCACCTTAAATCATAAATTCACTAGATAGCCTATTTGCCTTTCAAGTTACATGGGAAACCATTTTCCTCAATGTGGTGCCCCTGCACAGTGGTGTGCCATCTTTCCCACCTTCGTCAGCTGCTCGCAGCCACCCACTCCACATTCCAAAGGCCACTACCATACATTGTGATTTGGGGTTGTTTTGGGTTTTGTCAATGTTTGGTGATTGTAGCATTTTATTTCTAGGTGTCTGTATTCTGCTGCCAAAATTTATTTCTAAAATTTCTACAAGTAGCATTTTTATTTCTAGTTTTGATATCACTCACCTTAGATTAAATTATGCTGCATAAGAGATAGCTCCAAAGTCTAAGTGCCTCTCACGTGGGTTAAGTTCTCATTCGTCTTACATGTCCACTTCAGCTTTGGTTTTCTCCTCATTCTCGGGCCCAGAAGGAAGGAACAGTTCCTCTCTGACAAGTTGCTAAGGATATGACACAAGGGAAAAAGAGATGGTGGGACTTCACGATGGCTTTGAAAACCTCTTCTCCGAAGGTGGTTTACTTTACTTGCGCTTATTTATTGACTAAATAAGTCAGATAGCCAATCCTGACACTACCAGAATATAGAAATGTAATCCTCCCTAAGGAAGAGTACCATAATTACATGGCCAAACCTGACATTGTGTGGTGAGGAGGTATAAGCCTCCCGCGAGCAGGGATAGCATATATTTGGGACTAAAAATATAATCCGCTATGGTTCAATCGCCATAGCCCCAAAAGTTGAAAATGGTCATTTGATCAGCTAAATATTGAGATTTTGTTATGATGTAACAAAAGGACAATGACTATAAGGCACAGGTAACAGTCTTCTTTTAGTAACTACTCTTAAACATATTCCCATATCTTTGCTTTCTCTGAAGCTGTACCAGACCTCATAACACTTTAACCCTGATCACGTCTTCACAATTTAAATGCTTATCATATTAAATATTTTAGTTATACCCTTATTTAATCACACAATTTAGACACTAATATATCATTTAATGTATTCAAATTATACTTACATTTACCCATAGGTATGAATATCTGGAATTTATTTCCGCTAGGTGAATCTGTTAAAAAAATTTTTTTGGCAAAGATCTGTTGATGGTAAAACTCTCATTTTTCCTTGTCTGAAAAGTATTTTGCCTTCATTATTGAAAGATATTTTTGCTTCCCTTGAAAGTCTGCACTAATAACACTTTTTTTCTCTTATCACATTGCATATTTGATTCCTATTTTTCGTCTTTTATTACTACTGCTGAGAAGTTGGCCATCTGTCTAATTGTCATGACTTTGGAAGTGATTTTTTTTTCTGGCTGCTTTTAAGATCTTCTCTTTGCCTTAGGCATTCTACAGTTATACTAGAATATGCGTAGGTATGAGTTTCCTTTATTTATGCTTCCTGGGACTTTTTGGGATTTCTGGTTTTGAGGTTTGGAATCTTTCAGCAAGCATTTATAGAAAATTCTCAGCTATTTTCCCTTATAATATGCCTCTTCCCACTTTGTCTTTTATCTCCTTCTGGAACTCAACCATCTTTATCTCTATTTAACATATCTTGCCTATGTCATTGTCTCTCTGTAATATGCTGGATAATTTAATGAGATCTATTTTCCTTCTACTAATTTACTACTCAGCTATGTCAAATCTTCTATTTGACATATTCAGTGAGTAGTTTATTAAGGTGAAATTCACATAAAATTCAGTTTACCTTCTCAAAGTATGTAAGTCAGTGGCTGCTTGTACACTAAAAATGTTATACAACCACCACTTCTGCCATTTCATCAAAACATTTTCAACAACCTAAAATAAAACCCTGCACTCATTAATTAGTCACGCCCATTTACCACCTTTCCTTAACCTCTGGCAACCACCAATCTGCTATCTGTCTCCATGGAGTTACCTTTTCCAGATAAGTCATATAAATAGAATCACACTATATGTGATATTTTTGTACCTTATTTCTTTCACTATGTATACTATTTTCAAGGTTCATTCACATCCTAGCATGTACCATGTCTTCATCCCTCTTTATGATTAAGTAATATTCCACAGTATGCATATACTACACTTTGCTTACCCATTTATCCATCCATTTGGGTTGTCTCCAGACTTTGGCTGCAATTAGCCTCATTTCATATGGGAAAATTAAGACACAAAGAGGTTAAATAACTTGCCAAAAGTCGCACATTGCTAAAGGGATGGAACTGGGATTTTACTCCAAGTACTTTAACTTTGAAGTCCATTATCTCAAATAACTCCTCATCCAATAAATATTTATTAAGTAGCTACTATGTTCCAAGCACTATAAATTCTCTCCCAGCTCCCAGCCAAAGCTAATTGCTCCCTTCTCTTTGCTCCCAAGACATTGTATATTTGAGAGCCAACATCCTACATGATTTAAACATCATTCGAGGGATGTTTCATTGATGTTGGAATAAATTTTAACTTAACTTGAAAGCATCATTCCTGGGATCATTTATTGATGTTTGCATCAGTGTGACTTCTAGCTCTGGCCTTATCAAAATTGAGGAAGAAACAGAAATGGAAACTATAAAATGAGACTTTTTTTTTTAGTTAAGATGATAAAATTATTTCATTTTTCCTCATAAGACTGTGAAACAGGTATTATTTTACAATGGAATGGCAACATTGGTAACTGAAACAAACTAAAACTAATAAGGTGGAATAAGAAAATTAAGAATAATTCTTAACATACTCCCTCGACATAGAGATACAAATTTAAAAAACAAATCGAAAAACAATGAGATACTACTACTTACCTATCAGAATGACCCAAATCAAAAACACTGACAACACCAAATACTGGTGAGGAGGCGGAGCAACAGGGACTCTCATTCATTGCTGGTGGGAATGTAAAATGGCACCTTCATTTTGGAAGACATTTGGAAGTTTCTTGCAAAACTCTTACCATATAATACAGCAGCTGTGCTCCGTGGTATTTACCCAAATGAATTGAAACGTTATGTCCATGTCTATGGCCATACCACCCTGAATGTGTCTGATCTCATCTGAAAAGTTATGTGCATGCAAAAATCTGTATATCAATGTTTATTGCAGTTTTGTTCACATTTGCCAACATTTTGGAAGCTGCCAACATGTTCTTCAGTAGGTGAATGGGCAAATAAACTATGATACATTCAGATAACAAAACATTATTCAGTACTAAATAGAATTGAGCTATCAACCCATGAAAAGATGCAAAGGAAACTTACTGTGTATTACTAAGTCAAAACCAGACAGATAAAGTCACATGCTGCATGATTCCAATTATATGACGTTCTGAAAAAGACAAAACTATGCAGGCAGAAAAAAATATCAGTGGTTATCATGGGTTAGGAAGAGAGAGGGTGAATTGGCAGAGCACAGAGGATTGTTTAGGGCAGTGAAACTGCTCTGTGTGATACTCGACTGATGGCTATATGACATTATACATTTGGTTTTGAGTATACCACCAAGTGTGAAACCTAATGTTAACTGTGGATTTGGGGGGATAATGACATGCCAATATGGAATCATGATTGTAGCAAGTTGACCGTGCTGTGGGGGAGGTTGATAGAGGGAAAGGCTGTGCACGCGGACGGCCAGGGCTATATGGAGACTCCGCACTTCCTATTCAATATTGCTGTGAACCAAAAACTTCTGTGAAAAATTGAGTCTATTTTTCAAAAAATTGAAAGAACAAAGGGTCAAGAAAAAGACAAAACTTGCAAGCTGACCATAGAGAACTGAGGCATACAGTGGGGAGAGAGGAGGGGTCAAAATGGGAGGAGGGGAGAGCACAAGGGACTAGGGTGACAACAATGTAAGAAATTTTAAAAAAAGAATATATCTCCCAAAGATGCTGTTGCCAGAGAGAACACAGAGTAAAGAAAAAGACACTTCTGAGCAGATTCCAGAAGCACTTCTGGGCAGTTTCAGGGATTTGAAGTTGATGTATCTGGTAAAATGATAACTAAAGGACACATGAACGAATACGAGCGGTTAGTAAGCATTACCCTTAGTTTGTAGGCAAAGGAGTAAGACTCAGCGATGTCCATAGGCACATCCTGCAAGCAGCAGCCTCAAACTTCAGCCCCTTTGCTTTACTCCGCAGCCCGCTCTCTCCTGAGCCCGGAATGCCCACCCAGTGGAAATACACGAGAAAATGGAGAGGTTCACTTCACAAACCCATGTCAAAATGTTTCCAGAAAACTTACATCATCGATGAACAATTGGCAAACATCAGTCAAGAAGGATTAGTGTAAAAAAAAAAAAAAAAAAGAAGGATTAGTGTAACTGAAAAGACAGATTACCTATTAAAATTATGGGAGTTGATAATATTCAGGATCTTGTTATTTAAATAAAAAATGAGACTATAAAAAGGAATCTATAGAAATTGTCCCATGAGTATAAGAATAAAGATATCATTTTTCCAATTCCCCTCCCTAAAAAGGTAGAAAATGTAGATGTCCACTAACAAGGGAATGACTAAATAATGGTGTATGTGTGTGTACACAAACACATATTTTGCTATATTAATCTATATAAAAGGATGAAAAAGCTCTCTATGTACTGGCATAAACAATTCTATAGAATGAAATAGAGTTGAATGAAAAGAGTAACACAACAGTATGAGCCCAATGGAATCCCAGGGGAATTTTTTAAGTAAAATTACATAGGCTTTTATCTGTCACCTTAGCTTCTTTCCTCTACACCAAATATAAGCTCCCCAATAACAAGGACCATGTCTACCACACTGTAGTTTCTCAATAAACATTTGTTAGATGACTGAATATCTAATTTCAGTTTAAAACAGTATAAATGATTAATCATCAGTGAAGAGATGGAAGAAACATTTGGGTGACTCCTACTCTACTTCAAGCACTTCATTGTTTTATACTTATTCCTCTATTTAACACTCACAACATTCCTACGAGATTAGAAAATTAAGGCTCAGAGAGATTAAATACCTTATCCGAGTTCATGCATTTAACCTAGGATCCACAAACAGGACTTCTTGATTTTGCAATTCTTATGAAATGATCTCACATTCTGAAGTGTAATCAGTAATAGAATTCCAGAACCTTTTCAGTTGTACCTGGTATGATAGCTCTTGTCTATATTATATTACAACCCCACTGATCAAAACAAAATGGAAGTACAAATCTTGATACACGTTGTTCACAACCTCCTAGAACAAAAGCCCTAAGATACATATATACAGATATAAAAAATCCAAGAATATATCTTTCATCTAAAAAGCTGTAAATTCAAAGAAGGAAAGAAGTTTTTATTATCTTGTATTAGCCAGGGTAACCGGTGTTTCCATATTAGTCCTTCAAAACAAATTATAGGTAGGAATTATTCTCACCCTTTTGAGAGATGAGGAAACTGAGGCTTGGAATAGTGAAGCTACTTCTCCAAAGGCGCACAAATGTTGAAAATACAAGGTGAGGGTTTCCCCAGATTTATCTGACTCCAGAACTTCTGCTCTTCCTTAACTCCCTACTACTTTTCCCACAGGGGGTGAGGACAGGTACCAGATTCAAGGGTACAGTCCTCCTAAAGCTGGGACCCCTCTCCAAGGCTCAGATCTGGTTGACCCACCTCCAAATTCCAGATGAGGAAGCAGGGAGGGGACTGGGTGGGCTCCCTAAGCTTTGACTGTGTAATTTTTGGTTACTAACCCTTGAAAGCCAAATGGATCTGAAAACATGAAACGTAAGAGGACCAGTAGACAGTCAAACAAGACCGGCTGCGAGTAAGTCTTGGTTCTCCATCTCTGTGACATGACCCGTCGCTGAGTTGCTGTCCGTGTCTCCAGATCACTGTATTATGGATGGTTGCAGGGCTACCAATTAGTTTGAGCAAGTGCTAGAATTAAATAAATGATGAGGAGACTTCTATTTTCAGCCAGCATAATTAAGGCCTGAGTTTGGGGTGATGAGATGGCGTGGGAGAGGGAGATCTGAGAAAACTCAAAAGGTGATGCGTAATCTTTGAGCACCACTCAGCCGAACCGATGGTCTGAGCTCCTGTTTACAAATGGACCAATTGCCCACTGGGCCCCCTTCCTAGACCCTGGGGCTGAAGTCTGGAGGGAGGCAGTTATGCCGTGCTCATGATTTTAGGCTTTCTTAAGATCCTCTTATGTAACCTATTTGTTGTGCAATCGAGCAGTTGGTAGTTCAAGGAAGCTGTCCCATACCTTAGATAAGAAGTTGAATTATTCCAGGGGGCATTTGGAGTTAGGCGGGCTGGGAGGCAGTGCGGAGTGAACTGGGCCCCCACAGGACATGGTGTTTTAGCCGAGAAGTTCCCTATATGTAGCCACACAAGTCATCCATTTCCTGAGCATCTGTATTTGGTGAGCACTGGAAACTTCTTGCGTTTCCACTGAAGGCCCCTTGCTTCCTCTTGGTAAAGTTAAAAACATGACCCAGTTGCAACAGAGGCACAAAATAGCAGTTTGGTGGGAGGAGTGAAAGAAGGGAGGGAGGGAGGCGGCACCAAGTCTCCCTAATCGAAATGATCTCAGAGACTCACAAGAGCGTTAATGTAACCTTCAAGATTGCACGTGTGCATCGATGTGACACTCACACACACTTGCACACATTCTCTCACACACACTCACCGACAACCACAGCTGAGACAATAGCTGGTGCTGGCAGATGCAGGCAGAGGAGGAAAGGAGAGAAGCGGGTGTCGGAATACATCCTACTGAGAAGCCAAGTGACCTATAAATCGTCTGTGAGGATTTTCTTTTCATGAAAAAGTTGGAACAAATCCTAGAAATAGTACATTTGAACATTTACTTTCTCAAAGACTTGCTTCTCAGTCATAATAGATGCCAGTGGCCTGGGCGTCTCTGTCTTCCACTGCTTCTGGGCTTCCGTGGGAAATACCAGAAAGGAGCAGGGCGGCGCCCACGCCAGTTCAGGAATCAAACCGGTTTCTTTGGAATCAAATATAATGGCAGAGAAAATGAATACACCAGCTTCTCCCACCGGTGTCTTACCTTCACTGTTTTCCATGTTCAAATCCAGGGGGTGCTTGTGGCAGAATGTATGCCTTTTTGTATGTCTGTATGTGTGTATGTACATTTTAATTAAAAGAAGATAAAGCTGGGATTTAAGGGTCTATATCCCCAGGGATCCTGTGACATGACAGATACTGAAACCTCCATAATTCTGTCCCCAACCTACCACAGTAAAGGAACTCGACTATCCTGGTTTAAACTCTCCCTCCACTGAATACTAGATATAACTATTTATAGAATCCCAGCCCTCTCCAAATTAAAATTTCTCAAGTTCAAGGCCAGGCCATGAGGGCAGCTCTGTGGCAGAAGCTGTCTCCTGCCATCTGCCTGGCTGAGGAAAGCGGCGCCAGAGGCTCCAGCTGGGGCAAGGGCTCCTTGCTGCTGCTCCTGGCTGGGCAGTCAGCTAGTACACTCCACCTCAGTCACTACTCCCAGGCCTTTGGAAAAGAAAAAGGTGGGATGCTGAGGGTGGCAAGAACAAAGGGAGAAGACAAAAGCAGGATACAAAAGAAAAGGCAGGGTGGAGGTGAGAAAGGTAGAAAGAAAATGGAGGAGCAGGGAGGGGAGACTTGAGGTGACATAAAGGAAGCGGGGAGGTGCCCTGGTAAGCAGGCTGAAGCCACATGAGACTACAAATAACCCTCATGGGCATGCTACCTCCAGCACAGCCCCCCACCAGGGCTTTATTTTGCTGACAGGGAGTGTACAAATTCAGGGGGAGGGCCTGAGTGCTCCAGATAATAGCACACTATGGTCTTTTTGTAAGGAGAAAAGTGTAAACAAGCAGAACAGCCAGAAGACACAAGGAGAGAAAGACTGAGATGTAAGAGTAGATGTTTATAAAGTTTTTCTCCAGGAAAATCTGCATCTCTCTTCAGGGTTTTGAAATTGCCTGAACCCTCAGGGGACGGGAAGGGAGACAGAGTTTGGGCACAAAGTGGAGTGTGGTGAGGAGCAGAAACTGCCCACTGCAAGTCCACATTTTTCTTTTTACATCCAGGTTTTTTCCCTGAAGATAGTTCTATGAATTTTCAATGCAAACTGATTGTCTTTATCATCTCTCCTGGTGCTTTCCTAACTTCAGCAAATAATTTGTTTTGAGACCTGATTTCTAGCACACATACAATCTGTCATTAAATTCCTCATTATTTTCAAAGAGCCTGTTATACACCTAGAATTGGACAATGCAATTCAGAGGCTATAAAATGAGCAGAAAAGATGGTCAGTGGCCCCGAGCTGATTACAGTTGCCTTGTCTCCAAGGAGATAGGTTACCCAGAAGACAAAGTTGAAGTGCAGATGTTTATGTTCAATACCATCCACATGCTTTGTTAGTGAAGAGATCCTGTGTGTAGACCATGCCCAGCGCTTTATATGCCTATCACTCCTTTTCATCTTCACAGTAATGAGTAGTATTGCTGCACCCATTTTACAAATATGAAACTGTAGCTTAAAGCATTTAAGTAAATCTCCTAACGTCTCAACTCCAGAAAGGATCAGAGGTGGGATTTAAATATTGCCTCTTTGATTTAGAGTATAGCTTCTTACATTAAAAAATCATATTATTATTCAGCCTCCCTAGTGGTGCAATGGGATAAGTCTCAGCACTATGAAGCTATCCAGAGCCTCTGCAGCACGAGTTCGATACCCGGCCAGGGAGATTCACACATGGCGCAGCAGACCTCTCTTGCCTCGCCCACTGCTGCCCTCAGCAGTGTATTTCAGTATATCCACCTGTTCTGCTCCCCATTCTGTGTCTGGTGAATCTTCTCACCACCCCACACCTCTGGCCTGCACCCCAGTTCTTGTATGCATAAATAAATAAATCTTAAAAAAATTATATTATTTATTGTGGTAACTTTGGTTTACAACACTATGCAATTTAGGGTTATAGGCTCATTCTGTCACCACGCCACACCCCCAACAAAGCACCCATAGACATAACCACAGTTCATTGGCCCCCTCTCCCTCTGGCAACCTCAGTTCTGCAGTCAGGTTTTGGGGGTTTGTTTTGGTTTAGTTTTGTCTGTTACTTTTTTTCTTTATATTCCACAGATGAATGAAATCGCCAGATATTTTTGTTCTTCTTCTGACTTATTTTACTTAGCATAATCCTTTCCAGTCCCATCCATGTTGTCACAAATGGTAAGATTTCATCTTTTATTATTTTACAGTTGAATAGTGTTCCATTGTGTAGATATCACATCTTCTTAATCTACTCATTTGTAATTGGTTGTTTCTATAACTTGGCTGGTTGAAAATAGTGCTATAAGGAACACAGGAGTGCATATATCCCTTCAAATTATTGTTTTTGTATTCTTCAGGTAAATACCTAGTAGTGGAAATGCTGGCTAATATCGTAGATCTGCTTTTAATATTTTGAAAATCTTCATTCTAGTTTTTAACTACAGTCATTAATTTTATATTCCAGGCAGGAAAAAAAGAAAGGCAGAGGAAGGGGGAAAGGCATATGCTCTTGCCTTTTGTCAGCAAAGCTATAGGCCACCCAGAATTCTCACCTACTAGAATTGTTCATCAGCAAAACTAGGTCATCCATTCTAGATGCATAGATAACAGAGGCCATGTTTTTTACCTGGGCATATTGCAAATGCCCCTCCCCCAAGTATCTGGAGCTCCTTTAAGAAGGAAAGAGGGGATAATAGATACTTAATAGTCAACCAGTCCGGTCTGCTGTGTGGTATCTTACGGATATGACAGCAGGGTGCTGGTGAGAGATTCGAGAGTCTGGACTAGAATGTTGGAAATGGGAATTAGAAGAAAATAAAAAGTTCCAAGAAATATTTGAAAGAAAAACCATCTCACTTGGTAATAGATTGGCTAGAAGTCCTGAAAAAGAAGGGTGAATGCGAGACGATTCCAGGCAAAATGAGAATGTGGTGAGCAGAGAAAACACAGTACTGATTGCAGATGGGTGTGCAGTTTTGTGCACCTTGAATATCAAGTGATGGTGGGATGTCCAAGAGCCTAAGGCCTGTGAGTGGGGGCCAATCTGAAGGGCAAAGCATTAGTCAGAGCTGGAGGTGTCAGCCTCAAACTGTTATTACAGTGATGGATGAGTTTCTCAAGCAGAGAGCAACAGAAGAAAAACAGGGTCCAAGAAACTTGGAGGTGCATCCCCACTTAGATCAGAGGAAGGAAGTGAGCTGATAAAGTGGACAAAAACTTTACTGGGAGCAGAGAAGAATCCAGAAAGTAGGCTTTCATAGCAGACTGGATTAGAGTGAGTTTCTAGGAGGAGGGTAACTGTCAAATGAGCTGAGGAGTTAAAGAGGAAGAGAGCTAAGGAAGAACCCCTGATTTGGCAAAGGGAGATAATTATTATCTAAAGAAGCAGAATGGCAGGGAATGGCATTCAAAGGAAAGCTGTTTTTCTCAGCAGTGGCCTGGGGGGCCTTAAGAAGTTCATTTGAATCATCGTTTGTCCCCTAATCTTGTATTATTTTATGGTACTGATTCTTGAAAATTTTGTTATTCTTTAATAGCAAATAAGGTAGCAACTTTTCATAAAACAGAATATTATTTAATTACTTCATTGCCATTTCTTAACCCTAGGAGACAACTTGTATTTTCTAAGATTACATGGATTAGGTAATGGCAGAGAACTAAGGGAGGCTTTTACACCCTGTGTTGTTATTTTATCCATAGTCCCCTTGTGTCCAAAACCATCCACCTGTCCAGCCCTGCAAAGCCTCCTCACTGCTCTGTGCCCCACTTCAAAGTGCTGGCACTCCCCAAAGTTCAGTTGCTTTTGAAGCCTTTGAAGTGTCTGTGGAAGAAATTGGCGTATTTGAGACAAAAAGTGCCTGTAGGTCATCTTAGGGCCCAGTCTCCATCAGCAGCTCTTGAATCTGAAGACTATTTTTAAAGTATAACAGTTTTCTCCCTTTCTACGAAAAAAGCCCCATCCTGAGCTATTGATAGCCCAAGGACGGGGACCCAATTTGGTGACAGAGCCGTGATCCTAAATTTGTCAGGGTGTGGATCCTAAATTTGTCAGGGTGTGGATCGTTTAGAAGCTTTTACACTTCCCTTCAAATAATTTCCCAATACACACTGAAACTTTTTTTTTTTTAATCTTGAAAAATGCAGAGATACCTTACAGTTGCTCCTCATCTGAAACCTCAAAAAACACTCAGCATTGTTTCCCAAAGGGTGGTAAGGCTCTCCAAGTGTTCTCATGCAAGATGGCTCTAAGAGCTGTGCCAACGAACATGTGATCAGTTGGTTGAAGGTAAGTTACGCTGCACTAACACATGACCTATAAGACAACTCTCAGTGACTTAAAATAATAAACATATTTCTCTCACACACACTTGTATGTTTCCAGCTGGTTTCATCTCTACTTCGTGTTTTCTTTATTTCAGAACCACATAAAAGCACAACTTCTATCTTAGTCCTGAGACAGGAGAAAAGAATCAATGCAAGTCCAGAAAATTCCTTATAAATCTTCTATCCAGGGGCATCAGACATCACTGGGCAAAGCCTGCATCAATAGCACAGGAAATAGAACCCTTACCAGCAGATATGGACTCTGTAGGGTAGAACAGAGAACATTTTGAAGAAATAATTTTAATTATAATGTATTTGTTTTAATGTGTATGATAAGATTATAATAGAATCTATGATTTCACTTATTCTTTTCCTAAAATATTTGAGTGAAAACATGAATTGATTTAAAGGGAGGGGGAGGATAAGGGCCCAAAAAGGGGTAGAACAGAGCTGAAGGGACTATGGTGATGGTTCACAGGTGAATCGGTGGTGGAAAACCTATGGGGGATACACAATAATGTAAAGGATATAAATTAAATTTAAAAAAAACTAAATTTAAAAAAAGGGGCAATTTGAAGTAAACAGTGGTACATTGGGTATACTGTTGACCACAATTTTGACGCAAATGACTGGGGTTTGTGAAACAAACTAAAGGATGGGGTAGTATCTTTTTTCTGTCTTAGTAAGTAGAGTTAGTAAGTAGAGTTTAAAGCATTAAACACCACTGACTCCCTCTTCTTTGAGAAACCAACCATGACTCAGAATCCTTATCATGAACTTGAGAGATTGTCTACCTCCACTTCAGAGACATACAGATAGAGATCTAAGGGTGTCTTCTGGGTGGAATTGCACTCCCCATTTATAGGTTGAAGATCTAACCCTCAAAATGATTGTATTTGTAGATAGGGCCTTTGGGGAAGTCATTAAGGTTAAACGAGGTCATAAAGATGGCACCCTCACCCAATAGGGCTGGTACCTTTGTAAGAAGAAGAAGAAATACAGCGCTCACTCTCTCTGAGCATAAAGAGGCCATGTGAGGACACAGCAGAAATACAGACCTCACCAAAAACTGAACGTTCAGCCTTGACCGTGATCTTCCAGCATCCAGAGTGTGAGAAGATAGATTTCTATTGATGAAGTCAGATGGTCTGTGCTAGTTTGTTAAGTCAGTCCAATCTAATTAATGTAGAAAATAATGCTAGACAAACTTTTGTAGAACACCAATTATGTGCAAAATAATTAAGTAGATCTACAGAGAATACAGAGATAAATTGTTTGTGCTCTATGTTCAAGAGAAATTAAAGCAGGTGCATAAATGATGATGCAAGTAGAAAGACAACTGGAGTAAGTCCTCATTACATGTCTTTGGTAGGTTCTCGAAAATTGCAACTTTCAACGTATCAAAACCAATTTCACCATACAGTGATATAAACAAGAGTTTAGTTACGACAACAGATTTATGATCACAGAAACATCATTGAACTTCTAAATAAAGATCCCAGGCACTTCTACTATCAAGCAACAATCTGTGTTTATTCATTCATTCATTTTTCCAACTGCTTACTCCAGTAAAAGTCAAAGGCTGTGGAAACTAGTCTATCAGCTCAGGGTGCGAGGTGAGACCCACCTCTGCAGAGGAAGTCCTTCCATCTCAGGGTGCATGCATGTGCACAATTTTGTCTTCAATTTCAAGTGGTTCATAGACACCCCCCCGCCCCAAACACACACACATTAATTCTCTCCCAGATTTGGAAATCGTAGGAACTGGCTGACTGGTTTTGCTTCTAGTGATATCTTTGACATTAGATAGTTTTCCAATGACTATATCTCTATCCTTCAATATGAACAGAGCCAATAGCATTCTGGAAATTGAAGATTTTCCTACCTCCATCCTTATTATATGTTGCTCTCTAGCTATATCTATGAGACACTGGAACAGTGACCTCAGGGCAGAGCCAGTACTTTCTCAAGATGACTCAAAGGAGGCCACAAGCATTAGCCCAAAAGGTAGAAATTTTCCAGCCATTGCCTGTGGAAGTGAGGGTCTACTGAGTTGAGGAAGAAGCAGCACCTGGTAAAGAGGGAACATGTGAGGCTCTGAAGTGAATCCATTCATGTGTCTGGCGTGTGTTGGAAAATAGAAAGAGGATAATGAAGAAATAATGGGACAACATAAAATAATCCAGAGTCTTCTAGCCTATTAGCCACTAGAAGACTGAGTCTCCATGTCATTCTCCCCCCACCTTTACTTATCAACCTGAGGGGAACCATAGCTCCCAAAGCCTCCAGTTTGTATGGTGTCTTCAGATTTCCTTATCATGGTGCAGGGGCCCAGGAGCCTCTGTGGCTGCCAGGCACACTCAACCCTGACTGCAGATCAGAATCATACAGAGATCTTGGAAGAAAAAATGCAGTGTTACCCCACCCCACCACCTGAATAATTGAAGCAACACTTCTTCAGGAGATCCCCAAGCTTCTGGATTTTTTCCCAATCATCACAGGTGATTCTGAGACAGTCAAGGTGAGAAGACCTCACTAACCCCCCAGGTGTGCTGAGTAACAATCACTCGCTCCATTAGCTGAAGATCTTGAGAGTCCTGCCCAGCACCCCAGGGCTCACCCCTCATGCCTCTGCATTTCAGTGAACTTGCAGAGATCTTCAGTTTCTATTTTTTTTTTAGTTAGAGAAAAACAAGTATTTTCATGTAGAATGCATATACAACTGTATATTGGAAAAAAAATACACCAAAATCTTAAGAGTATTCATGTTGGGGTAGTAAGATGATAATTTTTACTTCTTTGTCTTATATTGAATTTTCTATAGGGATGTTTTACCGAATATGACATTTTCTATAGGGAATATATACATTTAAGACAAAGTTAATTAAGTGCATGATTAACACTATTTAGGGGAAAAAATCCAGGAATAATTCTTGACACAAGTGTGCAGTGAGTTCCAGAACCTTATTATGTTCTAAGGAGAGCCACCTGCTAGAAAGAAATTCTTGAGTCAAATCAGGTGAAATTTGGGTGAAATTGGGTAAAATAAAGAAGGAAATAAAAGAAGAAAACTTAAGTTATAACAGAAAATCCAAACAGTCCAGAACAGGAAGGGAGGGTGGATGGAAAAGAAGAAAGACAAGTTTTACAGACCAACTCTTGGAAACACGGGGTCTCGAAAGAACAAAAATTTGTGGTAGATGTGATGACTTTTGAGCCGAAGGCCAGTGGATAGCTTGGCAATCACAAGATATGTTTGGAATCTTAAACTGAACACGGAAAGTGAATTAGTCTAGATCTTCAAAGAGAATAATCCATTTCTCTCAATACTTTCCCTCCATCAAAACCTACCTGATGAAAAATAAAGTTCAGCACTGGTGAAAGGATTTGCTCTAGTCAGAAAGGATAGGATATTTGAAATTAGGAGAGGCTTAGTTAAGGGGGCCAATAGAAGATAAATAACTGCCAGGGAGGAGAGAATTTAAAAAGAAAAATCTGATGGTCATTATTTTTCTCCTTAATTATTCCATAGATACCTGGCATATGCCTGGTTTAAGAACAAATTTCAATCTAAAATACAGAAGTAACGAGGAAAGTGAATGCTGACAGCTTCATCCCTTGAAGTTTAAACCTAAGCCATCAGCAATCCACAATCACTGCCATGTCGAGGGGCTGATTCCTTTCCTAAGCCCTGTCCTTCTGACACGAATGGCACAAGCATGACTTTTAACCCAGTTAGAGCAATTCTCTGGGTGGCATTTTCTGCCTTTGCACAGAGGGAACATTTGCTAAAAGCTGACACTTCACCTCCTGGAAGTCAGAACAATGCCTGCCTTTTGGGGCACCCTCATCCCCTGAGACCGTCTCTCTTGTTACAGAGTTGTCAGTGAACTGTCCCCAGTTGGCATCTGAGCTGCTGACCTCTCCAGATTAGCACAGACCAGAGGAAATTGGAGCTAAGGGGTTCTCTGCTCTTTCGGCTCCGGGCCGGTGGGGAGGTGGGAGGGAATTCTGAGTGCCCAATTAAAATTCCTCCATAGAGGACCCCGCCCTTGCCCTGCCTTCTTGATGCCCATCTTCTCAACCCTTCTCAACACTCACTCCTGTCCTAACCACATCCTATATGAATGG
The DNA here is from genome assembly GCA_004024925.1 of Scalopus aquaticus. NCBI lineage: Eukaryota > Metazoa > Chordata > Mammalia > Eulipotyphla > Talpidae > Scalopus > Scalopus aquaticus. Next base: position 106,463 of record PVIJ01004476.1, read on the forward strand.
ACAGATGGTATAAGGGTAAAGTGTTTTTAAAGACAGTAAGCACTTCAAGAGAAAAACAGTTTAGTTCTCAGATTTTTTTCTTTTTATAACCCAGCCTAAGATGGGCTTACTCCATTGTCCCCTATCATCGCAGAATCAGATGGGCTACATTCTGAACGTGATCCTCGATGGGCACCACAGGCTGCAGGACTGGGCAGGACATGGAACAGCATCTTGTTGGATTAAGTCCTTTTACCATTTTCCAACCATCCAGTGATTCCGTCTCTAGTTAAACATCTTCATCAACAGCAAATTTGTTATATTCCAACACCATCTGGCTCTGGATAGCTGAGTGCAGGAAAATCCCTCCTTCCCTGTGCCTCCAAGTCTGGGCTAGGTGCCCTTGTCCTTACATCACCTATGTGACTTCATCCCGAGAGCCACCATCCTTTGCCTTCACCCGCTCCCGGGCTCACCCCCAGCCCCTCCATCCTGCAGGCTCTGTGAGCGCACACCCCTCTTCAAATTTGCATTCTCGCACCTAGCACAGAACTCTTACAAGGACGTGAGGAACTCTGTCAAAAGCCTAAATAATTGAATGGTGTTCATAGCTCAGTATCCTGTGCTCACCAGAAAAGGCTGGAGGAGAGTTGGTTTTTTTTTTTTTTTTTTACATTTCCTTATTTTTATTGTTATTTATGTCTTTTACATTTTGTATTCCCCTTGGGTAGCCCACCACCAATTCACCCGTGATCCATCTTCATGGTCCCTTGTGTTCTTTTCTATTCCATTTTGTGCGATTTTCCTTCCCTCCCTCCGCCTCCCCCCCACCCCCGCTGATGGTCTCTCTCCTATTTGGTTTCCTTATAGTCCTGTTATAAGGAGGAGAGTTCTGACAGCTATTGACAGCACATGCCCTAAGTAGGTGAGCGGCTGGGAAGGTCCTTCTGCTCTAGGGACTCCCTGTTCTCATCCAGAGGAGAAGACTGGACTCCACTTTTCCTCACCAGAGACAGTACCCACCCTCCCTAAGGGTGTTCGGAAATACGCGGGGGCCTTTTGGGATTATCTCAATGGTTTTCACCCGAGTGCCATTGGCAGGGCCCGGTCATTCAAAATGCTCTGCTCTGTCTGGGACAATCCAGCACAATGAAGACTTGCTCCCCCATCTTCACTAAAGAGCAATAATAAACAACCAATAAGACCACTGTGGATTGAATACAGGCTGCAAATCAGGAGACTGGGATTCTGGTCCTGACTGTGATACCAACTCGCTGGGTGACTTGAGCTTCTGACTCACCACCCTGTGCATCCGCTTCCTCATCTCTCACAAGGGGACAAAAAACTTGCCTGAAAAAATTTACTTTCCAGGCAAAATCAGATGATCATGGTGAACACTCTGAAAAATGTGCAAGTCCCATACGCTTATGAAGCCTCGTTGCTGTTGTTGCATGTGGGGCCTAGCAATTGGTCCAACATTTCTAGAAGTAGGGGGGTTGTCCATAAAGCGCCGCAGAGACGTGGCATCTGTTAGGTTCTGGATTGTGTGCTCTGCCCCAGCGGCACGGCAGTTTAGCGGCACTGTACTGGTGAGGAGGTGGGGGGGAGGGGAAGGCCACACTGAACTAACGTGCACTTACATGACCACGTTCTCTTCTTGGTGACATGCAGTGAGGGGTGTTCTGCAACCATCCCAGGCAGGGTAGGTTCATCGTCGGTTCAGGCACCTTGAAAGAGAATCTTGGAGCCCTTAGCATCATCCCCACAGTTTTTTAAACAATAAGCAGGGGAAACAAGCCAGTAGGGAGAAAGCAGCTTGGGCCCCCTACAAATCCCTGTGTGCTCTTTCTTCTCTTAGCCACTCTCTGACACTCTCCACTGCTCACCACTGCACTCTGTTGCATGGTCCTCTGCCACCTCCTGTCCTCTGCTGCCGCGCCCTGTCCTCTGTGATGCCGCCTTTTTATGCTCAGTCTCTGCCTCCGGTGTGCCCAGTCACACACGCACGCCCACAACACAATCCGGGTGCTGCCATCAGGCACGTGTGTAAGACCACAGATGTGGCTCGTAGATGCTAATGGCTGGGGGTGGGGGAACAGATAACTTCTATTTATTCTATTTACCCTGCAGGGGGTGAAAGGGCTGGTCAGCTCATGCAGAGCGGGCAAACCCCACACCCCTAAACATCTTTGTCTGGGAGTTGCAAACTCTGAGCCATTCCAGTGGCAATCAGTTAAAAATTGAGAATAGGATTTCAGATATGCTTGGTATCTGTTATAGAATGTCAGGATTTCCCTTTTTATTTTAATTACCAATATGTTCCTAGAGAAATGCATATAAATTAAGAAATGCATATAATTGCATAGACAATTAAGATTTTGCCCTTTTAGGTAAAAATTATTTAAAATTCAAATTCAGAATTAAAGGAATGAAAAATATTTTCAATACCTGTTATGTGCCACACACTATATCAGATATTTTGAAATGTGGCACGTCGTAGCAACCTAAACCATATACCCAGAGGGTAAGACTGAGGTTCAGTGTCCAAGTTCTCACAGCTGATAAGTATCAAGGTCTGAATTAGAATTCATAGATCCGTGTAAGTTCTGTGCATCTCCCACAACTGAAACATAGCATGAATTCACTCCTAATAGGCCTGCTTTGTGGGTTAGAATTCTCATGTGCTGGGGTTTCCTAGAGGCAGGCTCTTCAGCATTCCTTGTGCCCCACCATCGCAGCTCCCCATCTTCACAACTCAGCTGCTCAAACTGCTAATTGGGGTTTAGCATCTTGAGCCCAAGCGACTAGGTCTGGCATATGGGTATTCCTACTTGAACTATAGATCATTTGTGTAACGTCCTTTTAAGCTAAAAATGAGGTACTTGGGAAGATCGAAAGCAATTTGGGTTTAATCATTGTTGTTTTTGTGGGCCAAGACAAATCAGCAAATAGATGAACATCTGGCTTCCTTAAAAATTGGACAGAAAATGCCATCACTGGGCAAAAATCAAACCTCCACAAAATGGAATATTTTGGCTACAAATCCCTACAACAGTGACCACTTTGTCTGCAAGTTCTGACCATCCATTATTGATACATTTTCAGAGAAAGTGTTTAGAAAATGCAAGTATTATTGATTTGACTTCTAGCACAAATATTTTTGGGAACGTTTCAGGTAGAATTTCCCCATTGAATATGTTTTGGCAAGCAAGAAGTGAAGAGGTAGGTGGAACTCAAATGATTAGATCAAGTTTATTTCGGAATTCATAATTTTTTTCCAGATTGCTTGTAGTGATAATGGTGTGGATTTAAAATCTAGTCTAAATGTCATACTCCCTTTAAGCTAGTCTGGACCCACCCTGTCATATTCCTGGGCCTTGGCACCCTCATGGGGTTGCTGTGAAGTTTAAATAAGATATTGCATCTAGGTCACTTGCTATTTTGCCTGAGTCATAGTTAAAACTGAATAAATTAGAAATATAGAACACGTCCCCACAACATGTTGGTTGGGATGGGGTGGGAAGACTTTCTCAGAATGCACAGATGATAGCTTCAGTGACAACTCTCATATATTAAGTGCTATATGTGGGTCATTTTTAGGATTAGATGTGCCAGCAAGAGACAGAGGAGAATATAATACTTAAATGACAAACTATAGCTTTCTCTCGCCTGCCAACATCTAGAGGTAAACAGTCAGAGGCAGTAATGGTTCTCTACTACATTTGGAACCTGAACTTCTAATTCGTTAAATTTTCATGTGTGGATTTCATTCCCTCAGTCTCCTTATTGGCCAGTATGGCTGCAGGAGCTCCAACCATTGTATCCCAATTCTATCCAGGGAGAAGGACGAAAGGATAAAGAATGGTAGATCTTCATTTTAAAGATATTGGGTTGTCAGAAAAGTCATGATGCATTTTTGCTTGAGAAACATAGGAAAAATACATCATGACTTTTCTGACAACCCAATACTTCCAGGAAATTATACCCAGCTCCTCCATTTGCATCAATTTATTTGACGGGAACTCAGTCCCACGATCACACTTAACTACCAGGTGGACTGGAAGATATAAATATTTACTCCAGACAGCTAGGAACCCTCTTGAAAACCCAAGATTCTACAATTGAGAGCAAAAGGGAGAAGAGGCAGCTAATAGAAACAATTGATCTCTAACAATGTACAATGCTTGTACTAATAAAACAGGCACCAGGATCGAGTTAATCTTTTTCAGATCAGGAAATGAGGCTTGGTTTCTTCTTCAAGGGTCATACAGCTACGAAGTGACAAGGATTTGATCTGACCCCCCATTCTCTGATACTAGAATCTGTCCTCTTCACAAGTGACACAATCAAGGATCCTCAAGGCAATGACCAAAAGGCTTCTGGAATCCCCTCTACTTTCTCATGGAAGACTAACTGATTAGATTGCAGTTGCTGAAGCCAGACATGAAAAAAAGGTTTTAAATCTCACCACCACCTACGAATATGGGTCTTGAAGAAAAGTATAACATCATCTTACAATTCCCGGGAGATATTTAGGAATAGGCAAAAAAAACAACTGAGGTGTTTTGGCCACCCCTTCCCCTGAAAGTTAACCCCCAGATGAATCTGTGATTAGAAAGAAAGGAGCTTATATATGTGAAGTGGCTTAGTGATTACTGCATCTGGTTTCAAGGTTCCCAGGGAAAAAGGAGTGTGACAAGAAAGTTGAAGGAGCAAATGTTAGACTGCAATAGGAAAAAAGCTTTCACCAAAATGTCAAGGGAAAAAGAAGAGCTAGAAATTGAGCACGGAGAAAGCTGGCGGCAACTCTCAAAGGCGGGAGTACTGGCTAGTTTTTAAAAAACGTTAATTTCTTTCTTTTTTTTTTTTTTTATTCAGCTCATTTGTAGGTGTCCATTAGAGAACATCTAATCTCCTATAGGCAAATAGGCTAAATAGGAAACATTAAAAGTCTCACTCCAATTAATCAGGACAAGAATGCTGTTCGAGGAAGCCCAGGGGACTGGAGCTGGAAGTGAGAGTCTCTCAAAAAGAAAATCTTCCCCCCAAATAAAAGAAAGTGATGATGGCAAAAGACCATGGTCGTGTGTTGGGTTCCGGGAGGAAGAGCGGGCTGGAGAGCGAGTGGATCCCCACACTATGGAGGCAGACGGACATGCGCTTATAGGTACGATGACCAGCATCGTGCCTGAAGCTAGCATCTTTGCCAGTTTTTGTTTTAATGGGTGATTTAAAATGACGCTGACTGTCATTGTCTTTTACTGGCCCAGAGAACAGTCATGCTAGGACTCACTGAGCGAGGTCCCTGGAATGCTGTGACTCCGCCAAAGGACCGCGCGTGTGGCATGAAGTGGCGGCCACGCACCTGATCCTACCATGCGATCTGTCTCTGACCCTGTCCGAGTAGCTACATGTCCCTGCCCTAGTCCCCGCTGGGTTAAGGGGTTATTCAGCCAAAGCCCCTGTGAAAGGCAAACATTCTTTGGTGGGGTCACCCATTAGCACTGCAGGACATTTAGTTCAGATGTTTCTGAGAAGAGAGGATAATAAAGGCCTAAAGTTGTGCAGATTTGGTCTGACTAGATTAAAGAGGAGTAGAGAGAGAGGAGGGGGAAGGGAGAAGAAAAAGGAAAGCACTGGACACTTGAGAAGGGAAGGAGTTGGTTTATGATGGGGCATTATGGGGCTTCTAAAGGCTTGCTGGCTCTTCCTCACAAGGCCTGCCGAGGTCAGATCTCTTCTTATGTAGGGACGTGGAGTCTTATTCAGGCTCGCTGTTTATTCCTCTTGGATTATGTGTCTGAAGAGAAGCCACCTTACTTTCTTTTCATCACTGAAACAAAAAAATAATAGCACAATCATTAGAGCCCTGATTCTTTTTTAAAATATTTTATTGTATTTATATCTTTTACATTATTGTGTATTCTCCCACCACCAATTCACCCATGGTGTGTAACCCACCACCAATTCACCCATGAACAGTCACCATAGTCCCCTGTCCTCTTTTCTCCCCCATTTTGAAACTTTATCCTCTCCCTCTCTTGCTGAATGTCTCTCTTTTATGGTTGCCTGCTAGTTTTTGTTTTCACTAATAGGAGGAATGAATATAGGGGAACCAAATAAGAGATCAGGAGGAGAAAATAACAACAACAGCAAAAAGTCCTGATTCTTAACTTGGGAGAGAGGCAATAAACCCCTCTAAAAATCAGTCAGAAACTGTGCTTTCACGTCTCAAAAAAAAAAAAAAAAAATGCCTGTTATATACAGCCACACAGAATATTACATATTTTCATTTGATTTATAGACACTGTGGGAGTCCATCTCTGCATCCCAGAAGAAGCATGGTCTTCTGGTTTAAATGCTCTGATTTATTTTTTAATAACCCTAACAGAGTTTTCATTTTTATGAATTTCTTCTAAATCTTCTTTCATATGCATATATAATTGTTATCGGGCAATCATAATCTACATACAATTTATGTGTTCTACTTTATAAAATCTAACATTATCTTGTAAACATTTTTCTATGTTGTTATATAGTCTCATAATGATAAATTTGAATGAATGCATAATATTACATTGAATTGTTGCAGCATAATTTTCTTAACTGTTCCTCAATGATTAGGTGTTTAAGTGGCTTCTAATTTTGTAGTGTAGATAATGCTGCATTGAATATCTTTATACTGCTTCTGCTGAATGTTTCCTTCAGACAAATTCCCAGGAGTGGTTTTAGTGAACCAAAGAGTAAGAACATTTTTTATGGCTCTTGAAACATGATATTATGTTGGTCTCCAAAGGGGTTATAATTTTTGCTATTGCAAAACAATGCAAAAGTTTACCAATTTCACCACACTTTTCCCTGTTTTAAATATTATTATTAAAATCTTTTTTCCAATTTAATAGCTGTCGTAATATCAAGGGGTCAGCCCAAACTGGGGTGCCAAAGGGTGAAGTAGAGAGAATGTGTTGGGAGAATGGGAAAAACTGAGACGAATGGGAAAGGATAACAGTTCTCTACTTGTAAATAGAGATGGACCCAGCCTAGATATGTGTGTTAATAGAACAACTATCGACTTAGGGATCAGTGCATTCCCTGTAAATTATAAATTTTACCAGTGAAAATGAAAACTGAAAGCTGGGGTTTGCTTATGGCCAGTAGGGTTCCCCTGGGTCACTTTCTGAGGTTCCTATGAAGAGTCCATGTCGGTGGTCTATCCTCATGGGCGTGTTATTCTTGCCAAAAATCGCCTTGTGCTCAATAGCATTCAATAGAAACATATAAGCTACATAAGTAATTTTTAATTTTCTGGTAGTCACATTTTAAAGAAGTGAAAAAAAAAACCTGGTGAATTAGTTTTCATAATATATTTTCTTTAGGGCCTCCCTGGTGGCACAATGGATGAGCGCAGTGCTGTGGAGCTGTCGGCAGCTGCGGCGCAAGTTCAATGCCCAGCCAGGGAGATTCCCACATGGCACAGCTGACCTCTCCTGCAAAGCCCACTGCTCCCCTCAGCAGTGTATTTCCATTGATCTGCCTGTTCTGCTCCCCGTTCTGTCTCTGGGGAGCCCTGTCACCCCCCACACCTCTGGCCTGCACCCCAGCTTGTATGCATAAATAAATAAATCTTTTAAAATATATATATACGTTTTCTTTAACCCATCATATCCAAAATACTATTATTATTAGATTTTGAGATTCATTTTTCATACAAAATCTTTGAAATTGACGTCTTATATTGACAGCACATGTCCATTCCAACCAGTCACATTTCACATGTTCACCAGCCCTGTGTTCCCCCCTCCTGTGCTGGACAGGGCAGCTCTGTGCTCTCTCCACCAGAGGTGCACAGGATGCGCCATTTAGTGCTTTGAGCTTCTAGGAAAGAAAAAGCACATTAAAAATACAAAATATCTTGGGACAGGATATTACACCTCTGAGGTTGTAGGGGTGACACCGTGAAATGCTAGCCGTGTGCTGTGATAAATCAAGACACCTCTCAGGACCCATCTCAGATACCTGAAACAGGATCTTTGGGGTGAGTCTGGAAATCTGTACTTCTGAAATAGCTTGTTTTTTTTTTTTTTTTTAAAGTATAGGTTTCACTACAATAATAAATGGTGCCTATTATTATTAGGAGGAAATTGAGTCTCAAGGAGACTAGTGACTCACTCAGATTGTGATTGTTAAGGGTCAGCCAGCCCTAAAACCTCAATCTGACCACCAGGCTCCTGTCCACACCCCAACATTCACTGCCAGCGGTTCTTCCAGCACAGCTCCCGCCAACAAAATGCCTGTCAGTGTGACAGGTATCAGCGTGCTTTAGCAACAGTCCAAATAACTTCCTGGGAATGTAAGGCATATTCACCCAATTAACCCAAATCAGTAGAGTGGAGGAGGATGCATTTCTTCCTTTAACCTGCTGTTATCTCAGGTTGAAATTGGTCTCCTGTCTAAATAATTAGAGACTAATCACATGAAGAATAGTAGAGCACAGATGACACTCAGGACCTCTCACTAATAAAAGAGGTAGCCCTGTCCTTCTATTATCACTGTGGAAACTTGCGGGTGTATGCTTAGGAAGATTCAAAACAAATGCCGTGGTAAGTTTCAGCAATAGAGCAAAGCCAACCAAATTGTCTGCTTCAGCCAAGGCCATGTGACAAAATATCTTCAAATCCAAGTGTGATAATGAAACAAGAACAGCAAGAACAGCAGGTCTGTAAACATCCTGATGACAATGGGGGAAAACAGCTGGGCTGATATCAAGTCAGTTCAGGCAAATGTGCTCCTGCTTTTGATCCAAGTGCAAGATGAACGGATGCAGGGGAGGCGGCAGCTGCAACACAGCTGGACTCACGCGGCATGTGATAGCGTGACTTGCAAATCATGCTTGAAAAATTCATTCTACTGAGCTTGGACGTGAACACAGTCACATGGACCTCCAATCAGCTCACACACCACAGCCAAGAGGGAGACAGAAATGCAACTGGGTTAATAGGAAACATTAGCCCCACTTCTGGTGGGACATGGCTGTCTTTCAAGGAAAGAATTGCACAGGAAATGTTCTATATTTGGAAATGACTCTAAATTTAGAACTATTTGAATGATGGACTGGCTTGAGCTGAGAGTGAATTTGAATGAGAGATACTTAAATGTATTCTTTCAACATGCATAAATTTTGGGGGATCTCTATCACCATGTATTAAATAAAATGTTATTCTGATTCCTTTTATTGGGCTAGTACTTGGGTGTACATTACCTTTCATTTCACAAAAAAAAAAATCGCATTACCTGAGGCACAGAGAAACTGAGTTAATATTGGATACGTGCGTGTGCGTGTGTGTGTATACGTGTGAGTGCACGTGCACACACATACAGGTCCAGATACTCCCTCCATTATATTGTACATACACCCCATGAATATACACACTGTTACATGTATTTATATATCTTATTGAATCAGATCCAGGGATCCAAGAACCCCTAAGGGCTCTCGGTTCTTATCTCGGTGAGGAAAGAATTCAACTTCAAGATCAGAGTTAGGCAGAAAAGCAAGAGATTTATTGTCAGATAAGAAGGATTGGAAAGATCTCTGAGTGGATCCCAAATGGGTAGCCACTGAAGGGCTGAAAAGCAGGTACTCATATGTGTAGAGTGGGCAAGGAGCGGAGGTTCCGCCCTTGGATGTCTCTTTGTTGTATCTCTTGCTGATTGGTTGAGGCCTGCGGGGTCTCCTAGGCTACCGAGGTCTCCCAGGTAACCTGGCCTGCTTTGTAGAAACTTTTGATCTGTTGTTTCAGCATTGTGTTATTGTGTTGATGTTTTGAATATTCAATTTTTACTGGTTTGGGGCTACCATGACTCTAACTAATTGTTCCACACTCAGTTTGATAAATGGGTTTGTGGTACCTGGGCTTGGGGGCACCTCTCTGGTTGGTTCTAACCTATTGTTCCTTATTCAGTTTGATAAATGGGGTTAGGGCACCAGAGCTTGAGACCCACTTGATTCTAGCTAACCACCTGTACCCATTTCCTAACTTCCATATTCACTATATTACAATACTATATACATATATGTATGTGTGTATATACATATATAGTACATATACCCTTAAGTATACATACATATATGTATATGTATGCATACATATATGTATATAGTATTGTAATATAGTGAATATGTGTGTGTGTGTGTGTGTGTGTATAGTATAACCATTTATTGATCAAATACTAATGAGCAATTACTAGGTACTAGGCACCATGTAGATATTTCATGAACTAAGAAAAGGGTACCGATATGGTCCAGTTCTCATGGAATTACAATCTAATTAGGAAGAAGACATTAAATAAATGATAACAATGTAAATATAGAATTAGAGTCCAGAGCAAGTGCTATAAATGAAAAGTATAGGGGATCATGAGAATGTACAAGAAGAGGGGTCTGACCAGGCCTCGGGGTTCTGGACATTTCCCTGAATCAAGATGTCAAGATGAGTAGGTACAAACTATACTCTGGACACTGTCTGCTGAGGCTCTAGAAATAAAAACCAACAGTGTTGGAGCTTCACCAGGTGAGGACAAGACATGAGGTTCCAGTTTCACTAAGTTAAATCCTATTTCTCAGCTCAAATTAAAAGAGGAGAACTTCATGAAGTTCCATCAACTTGCTCCCCATGAAGAGTGTAACTTGCCATGGAAAATGAAGTCTGAGTGCAGATGAGTCTTCAATTGGTTTTTCTGCCCTTAAAGGTTGCAGAAAAATAACAGCAAGATGATGT